>CM076580.1:398227019-398473984 GCA_034641835.2 Pinus albicaulis | reverse complement strand
CTAGTTGTGACTATTATTTTTAATATTGTGGGTTGGGATGGATGAGAAATAAATCCAACAACCATCCTTCGTCACTGTGGCCTCATAACCCAGTTTGGGGGTGGTATTTACAGAAGATTCATGTGGTTGGGAAGTTGATCACTCATTTTTCACCAATTTGATGGATATATTCATGGCAAAGCTAAGGGATTATCATCATTCTCATGCCAGTTTGTCAACAAATAATACCACTAGAACTCCATGGGGATATTTGTGTTTTTAGCATCATTGCCAAACACACCCATCACTTTTCTTTTAAAAAATTTACCTGCAACCATTATGAAGTAAAATAATAAGTGGTGTCACTAGATGGTGTAAAAAGAAAAATTTTGGAAACAATTATAGAACCATATGACATTATATGGATCAATGGTTCAATTCTATGTTATCCTTGAAGACTTGTGTTTGTATTTACTAAAAAACTATATACCTCCTCACACAAACTTTCAACAAAATCCTATGAATATTTAATGAAAACCCAAGCCACTTGGAGATGGAATGAGTCCCTATTATGGCCAATTTATCGATTCTCTAATGTCCCAGAAATATACTATTTTAATGGGTGACCACCCGTGAACCACCAACTATCTCAAAACTTGGCATACGATTTGGCTTGAAATACTATTTTTCTTGTGGAATTATGATATCATTGTTTTGGGCAACTAATGAACTAGTTTAGATATGCATGTTGTCTCTTTATAAGATTAATATAAATTTATAAACGAGTGACTTAAGTAAATATTCAAGACAGTGCACAAAATCGAGGATTTGTAAATCCATGGCTTCAAATGACATCATCAACATGAGATCCAAGTTTGATGAAGTCAATATTGAGCTCAAGGCTCAAATTATGGCCAATCCTGCTTTTGATTACACTGAGGACACACGTCAATGGGTCAAGAATTCATTGTCATCATGCCTACAATAAAAAACCCTAGATAAATGAACATGACAACAAAAGGGGTCACATCAATGGGTCAAGAAAATATTTCATCATGCCTACAATAACAAACCCTAGATAAATGAACATGAGAACAAAAGGGGTCAATGACCAAGCCAAGGCCACATTAGGGCTAGTAGTTACAAATGTAACCACAAAGAGAATACCGTTACTAGCTATATCTGGAATTTCAGGCCAAATGAGGTGCCACCATAGCTTTTGAAGACTCTTTACTTTCCAAACACTAGGGAAAGCAAGCCTCTCGGCTCTAGTATGGTCTTGGTATACTACTATAATTGTGATAATATATAACATGAATCTTCAAACAAGGGGGATCCATATAAAATCTTCACGTCTTTATGAGGTCCCTTTCAGAGGAACCCCTCCATATTATCCATAGATTTTGTTTATATATTAAATTCATGGAAATAATGAAGGGCAGGGATCCCTCCAAGCCATTAAACAATGTTCTACACAAGGTTTATGGTAAATTTGTTTTTTCAAACTAATTAACCAATTTATATTTGCATGTTGTCCTTTCTTTGGGATTAATATAAGCAACTAAGGAGTTAAGCAAATATTTAAGACAGTTCATGAAATCAAGCATTTGTAAATCCATTGCTTCAAATGCCAGTGTCAACGTGAGATTCAAGTTTGACAAAGTATATATTGATCTCAAGGCTCAAATTATGGATGATATTGCATTTTATTCATTAAAAACACTCATCAATGGGTCAATAAGACATCGAATGAGTGCTCTATTATCACGCTTGCAATAGTTAACGCTAATTAAATGAGCACGACAATAAAAGGAGTCAATGGATGAGCTAGGACCACATTAGTATTGGCAGTTAAAACTATAACTAGAGAGAGCATGTGGTCACTGGATATATCCATGGCATTTCAAGTCAAATGAGGTGTCACCATCGCTTTTTAAGAGTCGCAACTTACACAAACACTAGATAAGACTTTCAGCTCCAATATGGTCTTCATTCGACTAATACCATTGCACTCTTATCTAACACGAATCTCCAAGTATTTATGAGGTCCCATTTAGGGGAATCACTCTATTTTCATATGAATCCTTCGGTTCTGTCTCTATATTGAATTCATGGATGCAACAAAGAGAGGGTTCCCTCCAAGCCATTAGAAACGACTCTATGCAAGAAGGCAACTCCTTGATTGTTTCTTTACCGTGGATTTTGGCATAAGCAAGGATGCTAGTGTGCTTTTGGTTTCAAGCCTTCTTGGAGGATCCTTATGCGAAAATATGCCCTCCTCCTCCTAATCCCATCAATTCAAGGATGAGGTGAAGCCTAGGCTTTCTATTCCCTCAAAGAAAAAGGGGTCCCTCAAACCTACCTTCATAGAGGAGAAATCAAAGGACGTTCCAGTGTTGGAACTTTAAGTGTTCGATCCACAGGTACATGCCCACAACTTTTTTTTTGAAGGCATACCACATATTTTCGTTTTAATGGGCTTTGGCCATCTACAACAACGCTTCATGGGTGGAAAAATCAAGCCTAGATTACAAACAATGAGCTCTTCCTTATTTCCAACTATTACTTCATTGTAATTTTTAAGGCCATGGTGGATAGAAAAAATGTTTTCAACCTAGGTCCCTATTGCTAGGGGGAAATGCACCTCTCCTTTCATCCATAGTTCTCAAAGTTTGATCCAAACACCATTATTATTACAGCAACTCCGGTCTAGGTAAGAGTTCCAAAGCTCCTTTTCACTTATGGTATCCTAATTTTATTGCAACTATTAGGAACTCCCTGGGTCATTTTATTAAAGTTAATGGAGCTCATATTGTCATGGGCTCAACATCTTTACCCATATCTGTGTAGTGCCCAACCTAAGTTGTGATTTTCCCAACTAGATGGTCATATAATGGGTTTATCTCACTTTTACCGAAATGTTAGACATTGAAAGAACAACATTTAGATGTAGATCATGCCAACAAACTGTACACCTCCAAGAAACCTATTCATCTTCACCAACATCTTCTACATCCAATGGACATAGGAAAAATCCCAAAGGATGGTAAGTAATAAAGGGAAATATATGTGCTCCAACAAAGAAAATAGCTCAGCTGAAAGCAAAGAGACCTATGCAAGTTCCCCTTGGTAGTGGTGGGGAGACACACTCAACTTTGGTGCCATCAAATCTCTTTTGAGGTTCAAAGCACCTTCGTGAATCGAAAAAGGAAAAGCTTAGTCCTAACCACCTTGCGTTCATGATTCCCTTTCACAAATCAGTATATCACAATGACACTAACCCATGTCAATAGAACTGAGTGGATCAGTATTAGAAATAAAAAAGAAACAAAGAAAAAGTGATCCTCATAAGACAAATTACAACACCTAGTGACGATGTGACTTCTTCAACTCTCTATAAATTAGTCAAGTTGTGTTTCTCTATGTTCTTTGCATTTATATCTATTTTGTAGATATGTTTAAATATTATGTTCTTAGTTATGGGAGATTGGACAAGACAGAGGAAGAAGAAAATCCTATATCATCCACATTTGGCCAGTGTGAGTACCCCTTTCCTTGTATTCACTTTTCATCTTGAGAAGAAAAGAGAAAAGCATAGGCCTCTCCTAGTTGGGTTCGTCCTATATTGGGTTTTCCTAGGGTATATCTTGTATTCAATGTATAAATGGTGTGTAATTTTTTGTCTCTTTCATTTCACTTTTAGTTGATTCTCAGTAATTTCTGTGTTAAAGCTAATGATATGAAGTCCACAATCTTGAGTAGAATACTGCATAGTAAAAGATTGTAGAATATTATAAAAATTGTTATGAAGATCCGGTGGAACATCCACGACAATGCACAAATAAGAAATGGACTAAGAACCCAATGGCATGCATTAACTCCATTCATTCTTTATGCTTTCCACAGATAAATAACATCAAAGATGAAACTGCATATCAAAATGCACACTTGAATTTCTGACCCAAATGACAAAAACCTACAAAGCCTCCATACTAAACAGATTGAGCTCCAAAAAAAATGATATTACTCTCACTAATATCAAATGGAAATCAATATACACAAGCACAAACACATCTAAAATTGTGTCTAATGTGCACATCAATGTTCCAAAGCTCGAGGTTGGATATCTCAAATTTCAATATTCGATACATCAATCATTTCTATGAACTCAAGATATGCAATATTGACTCTATCGAAACTAGAACTAGATGGATCTGGGCTATTATATTCGATGCACCTAACACGTAGTATATATTAAATGTCATTGCATGCAAATAAAATATTGACGGACCCGCCCACCCCAAGCAGGATGTAGAGCATCTCACATCTTTTGGTATAAACACAAACAACTATTCATTCAAATACCACAGTTTATTCTTGTGATAAGGATATGAATCAAACTAAAACAAGAATTAGAAGGATAAAAAACATACCTTCGGTCCCTCTCCTCAAGCGCGCGTTCTAAAAGTACAGTATATCCAATGTCAACAATTGATGCATTTTCCAAATAATCCTGGCCCAGACAAAAATGGACAAACAAATCAGTATCATATGCCGGGCATAAGCAATCTCAAAGTAAGCATCTGAAAAAGTTTCATTCATATTGCCAAAAATAATAACAGTAAGTTGAAGCACTCATTGGTGATAGAAGCACAGATCCATGTTCTTGGATACAATGGATTATCACATTAAGTTCCTTGGATTACAAGTCAGAAAGCAACACTGAATACAACATACATCAACAGGTTTTGATCTAGAGCTCTTCCATGTTTGGACAAACAATCAAAAATTGAAGTGACAATTCATGTGAAGGAACAGTTAAAGAAAATTCAAATCACACTTCAAATTCAAATTCAAGAATGCAAACTCAAAACCAAAAGAGCACAACAGAATCTCTAAAGAAGGTTTCATGATGATCACCAAAAGATGAATCTTTGCAAAATGTTTGGCTCTAAAAGCAAACCATGAGAATCTAGGTTGTGATAGATAATAGGAAGCTAAGACATTAAATCTATGGGATGTTGAATATCATTGAATTAACTTGTGAGTAGTGATGATAAAGAGTCGAATAAATGACACCTACCTGCCCCTTTTGTAAACAAAGGGCAAAAATTTACAGCTAGATATGCTTGGAAAAAGGAGGGCATGGTTTCCTCTACAGTGACAACCGAGAAAATGAATCATGGAAACCATATGCACAGCTGGCTGCATGAGTAAATGATAATAATATATGTTGGAAAATGACATTGATATGCTTGAAACGAAAATGATAAATAAGTGAGGACTGTTCATAAAGAAATTCTAAACTGAATCCACTAGTTAGAAATTGTCCCCCACCAAAGAATGCTTCAGGCGCCACTCAATTCTACATTTTGTATCCAAATTATCAAAATTCAGTTGTGCATAATTTTTTTTTGTGATAGTAACATAGTAATCCCACACAAATTGTCAAAATGCAGAGCATATCTACATTCATTTTTTGTTTTAGCTTGAGGGCTGCAGATACCGTGGCTAGGGTTCGAAGCCCATACTGCAAATGGAGTAATCGGGATAATCAGACACTGCAAATGCACATATTGTTCTAGGGTTCAAAGCCCATTATAGTTTTGAATATCTTAGAGATGGTAGCATCAGCTTCAGAAATGGCCTCTACCATCAATAGAATATTGGATTTTTTCACTACTTTCTCTGATGGATTGACAGATAAAATCATGGAGGAAAATCTTAAAGATGTTGATCTCAATGTTAGAGCTCAGGCACTCAATGCCCTGCTTCAAAATTGTCAACTCTAGGTTTTCAAGCAGGGTGATTTCATAGTTTATGAGCAACATACGAAAGAAGAATCTGTAAGGTTTAAGGGCCTCTCATCTGAAGATATGTTCATATATCAAGTCATAAAAAATGTTGGAAATATGGGTATATGGACAAATATATGAAAAGAGAAACAAATTTGCAACAACCACGGTTTAAAAAAACATTGAAAAATCTGGAAGCTCATGGCTTAATAAAAGGTTAGTGGACAATGAAACTTTGATAAGTTCACTATGATGATTCCCGGTACAAAAAAAAATTCATTACACATCCTGTCCAAATATGATTTGTAGGCTGTAATATCGTGTCCCAAGGAAATTTCCTAGTTCACACCAGCCTCCTTGAAAATGCTCCCACTGATTTTGCGGGAATGTCGATATTCAGTTGTGATTGTATTGAAAATATTTACATTAAACATGTGAATACTCACTTTTTGGCTCATCATATCTCTAACACAAGAAAATTCCAACTGATCCCAAGGATTGAAGACCTCTAATTCATCGAACAAAAGGCAGGAAAATAGGTTTGTTGGAAGGTTGTTCTTTCTCAATATGAGTGCAGTGTTTGGCACATCTATCACATCAACAACAACATGTGGAAAATCAGTTACAGTTATCAAGAATCATGCTATATAGGTAACATTTCTGAAATCATGGATAAAAAGTAACAATGTTGAGCTCTCATACCACTGCTGTAGGGAAGCTTTTCAGAGCTCCAAGACTACAAACCATCAGCACAGTAATGATCCATTTGATATCTCACAATTTATTTACTCCATTTTCCCCATCTAACTATAAACTGTAAAACTGGCTTTCTCAATGGTATGAATATTGTAAGGATGCTTGGACATAGCAATATCAACATTATGATTTATAAGGAGATTTTTCAAAATTAACAAGGGATCAACAACAAGCTACAGATTGGCATCCATCCAAATGTTGTAAAGACAGTTTGGGAAAAGCTTAGGGGAATATATTTGGGTATGAGGCCATTCATTACAAATTCTTTGTATGGTAACTCTCTGACCAAAGCTATGCGCCAAATTCCAATTCTATTAGACTCATCCGGCTTGATTTGGTACCTAGCAAGCTCTATGAGAGTTGCATTGTCCATAAACATAAAGAAACACACATTTTCTGCTGTGATTTTCCTTACATGCATGGATTGCCTAATCCTATCGTAACCTCCAAATATAGCTGAAATAACCACCAAACCCATGCATAGCTCCATGGCCTTTTGGTCTTCTTCTGATAAAACAAACCCAGTGCAATGGAATTGAATTCTGAAGGAACATCAGAGGAACAACGTCCTAGGGAATGCCAAGGGACTGGCTTATCTGCACAACGACATCCAGCCTACAATTTATCACAGATACATCAAACCCACTAACATTCTGCTGGATGAGGAAATGAATGCCCATATGGCCGATTTTGGCCTGGCCAGGATTATGACTAAAGTGGGAGAATCCCTTGTGACGACAAAAGTAGCAGGGACACACGGCTACTTGGCCCCCGAATACGCTCTCTATGGCCAACTTACAGACAAAAGCGATGTGTACATCTTTGGGGTTCTGCTGTCGGAGATCATGAGCTGCAAAAAGGCTCTCGACACCACTTTTGAGTGGGGCCCCAATTATCTCATCGCGGATTGGGAAATGGCCCTGGTGAAACAAGGCAGGACTAGTCAAATAGTATACAAGAGTATTCGTCGGAGGGAGGAAGTGATGCAGAGGTTCGTTTTGGTGGGTATTTTGTACTAGCATGTTATGGGGCACTAAGACCTCGAATGGTGAAAGCTGTGAAGATGCTGGAGAAGGAGGGCGATATTCCTAAAATCTAGGACAGGCCTGTGCCGCTTACGCTGCAGGGTCCACCTGCTACCGACTAAAATAGTTCATTAATCCTTGTTTCTGATAGCGTTTCCTGGCTTGCCTTCAGCTCGATGGAAATGTTGAATGTGATAAACACATGTCTATGTAATTTTCTTGCCTGCCATTGACTCCATCTAAATGGATATGGGTACAGAGATATGGAAACCCTCCCGGGAACCAAATTTGAATTGGTGAAAATCCTGGTGACACGAAGATTTTCTACCCCCCTACTCTACTATCCCGAATCGTCTTTGTCGGCCATCCTAGTATATGGTTTCAATGTCTCCACTAAAATTAAGGCAAAAAAAATCTGGAAGTT
Source organism: Pinus albicaulis (assembly GCA_034641835.2). Taxonomy (NCBI): domain Eukaryota; kingdom Viridiplantae; phylum Streptophyta; class Pinopsida; order Pinales; family Pinaceae; genus Pinus; species Pinus albicaulis. Next base: position 398,466,005 of record CM076580.1, on the reverse strand, counting down.
GAGGGATTGCAATCCATCACACGCAGGTTTGTGGCGTAATTTTTATTGCAAAAATCTGCTAATGCCTACGAAATCATATTAGGTTTATTTACAACAGAAATGTGGTCGTATTCTTTATAAAACAGGTAAACAGAGTGTTATAGGTTATTGAATTTCAAGCCTCCATTTTGGTGGACCAAATGTTTAGTAAGAATACCATTTAAGGGACTTTCTCCATGACAGGCAGGAGCCCACCATCCACAGAGGCAGACGGATCGCCAAATGGAAATAATTTTTACGAACCATCCCACCTTCCACATAGACAAACAGATAGATCGACGGCCAAGAGATGATGAAGAGCCGAGGCCGAAGCCAGCCCGCGCGAGCAGTAGTGGTTTATGGAAAATCGATTCCTTCGGCATGGCTAATTGCAAACCTGTGCCTGGTGGATCAATCCATTGGTAGTCAATATGTATAGTTTATAGCAACATTTAATGGAATAATATTTCTTAGGATATCTAATATTTTCAGAATAACTATGTTCCTCAGTTGGGTGATTGAAAAAACCGCAGGGCAATTCCATTGCTTCAGAATAACTAAAATACCTTTTCCTGTCTTTGACATCCAGATTTCCTCCAAAGGTGTCTGGCATTGATTCTAAATTGGTTTTTCGATGAACTTTCTTGAATTTTAGAGCAGATTTATTGATTAACACCTCTTGCTGAACCTTCTGAACAACATCCGAGGTTGCCATTAACAGAGAAATTTAGTTTTGGCTACTTATTTTTGCATAAAATTCACTACTTAAGTATATGATTATCTTAAATATTAGGCTATCTGAATACCTGAAAACTGCGAATATAGGTTGCAAGATCGATTCGCAGGGGCTGTAGCTTTCCTCTGCAGATATTTCTCCACTCCGCATTCTAAGGGATAGCCAAAGACTTGCCATGGAACCTCTGTCTCCAGCTTAATTTCGACAGCATGTTCAAAGCTTTTCAGCCTCCTGAACGCTGTGATAATTCCCAGGAAAATGTTCGGCGAACATTCCACGTGATTTAAGGATGAATTAGAGTTCGAATCTAGTAGAGGAAGGCCTTGGTCGATATTTGTGAAGGGATCCATGAACATTCCCACTAATCTGCCATAAGTGGCACCTGCCAAGATCACTGGTATAAAGAGACCATATGGCACTGGAATTCCATATGTAAACAGTCCAAGCATATAAATGGTGCCAAAGAAAATCAACACTGACGAGCTGTGGAACACATTTGCAGTGCCAGAACTGAATAGATTCCTGATTGCATCATCATTTGTATTGAAAACCAAGCTTGCGAGATCATTGTAATGACTAGCTAGATAGTGAAACTGCTTGTAGTTCCCTAAGCATACTACTGTAGGGAATTCTTCTGGTAACTTTCCTTTAGGGCATGGCGTGCGTTTTTCAAGCCATGGTAATCCAAAGCGGCAACAAGCGGCAACAAGATGTAAGGATAGAAATGGTGCATGCAAGTAGCAATTTGAAAATAGGTCCCCGCCCATTAATAGTGATTTGTAATAGAAATGATTTGAGAAGAGCAACGTGATAAGGTATCTGATAAGAATTGGTGTTTGTAGTTTTCGTCTTGCAGCAGGGTATAGCCACTATTGAGAGTGGGATTGTTTTATGTTTGCCTGCCAATCCTCCATGATAATACCCTTTTAAAATTTAAATGGGGTGGGAGAATTATTTTCCCACGAATCCTCCATGACAATAATCTCTTAAAATTTGAATGGAGTGGGAAAATGATTTTCCTATGAGTCAAATCATTTTAATGGGAAGGGTCAAAAACTTCTAATATATATATATATATATAATAAATAATTTAATTTCTTAAAATTTATTCAAATAGTGTAAATATTATTTAATATTTTTCAAAAGAAAGTTGGAAACTGTGATGAGTTTGTGAATTATTTTATTTTTTATGTTTTTTATTTTTTCATTGTATATGATTCATTTAGATTTATCTTAATTTCAAATTTATCAAGTGTTTAGATGAATCAAATCTAAAGAGGTTTGCATCTTAAGAGATTTGATTCCTCCCTCTCTGCCCTTGGTAGATCTAGAGTCAATATAGATTTAGATTGGTTTAATTATTAATTTTATGTTTTTAATTTTAATTTTATTTTGATAGACCCAAAATGTTAAAGAGGACATTACAAGATATTTACCATAGGAGAAGAATTCAACATTGGAGAACCCTGGAGGCCCACAAAAAAATTGCAGGTGGAGAAAGGGTCCTGGATTTTCAGGCTAGAGTAGGGTGTAGATTTGACAAAGAGTGAACAAGCTCTGGACAATGTCAAGCTCCCGTAACCTTTTCAAAATGAAAAATAAGATTAAATGGTAACGATTAGTTTTTATCACATGTTATATATTTTTGTACATAGATGGTCACCATAATAAACCCTTGGAAGACATGCAACTACTCGTCAAATATGCTTTTCAGATGAGATGTTGATTGTTTACTATTGGACCCACATGGAGGAGGAGTAGTTGGTGGATTATGAACTAGAGGAGGGGGGTTTTCAGCAAATTTTGTCTATTCGCAAGGATTTTATCCATTCACATTTCAAATTCAACTTAGAAAGTCACCATACAGCGGTTTCTGGACCTACCAGATCTTTAGAAAGAAAAGTTAAGAATTCAATAAGAAACTATCTAGCGGTTCAAAGGCCCTAACCCCTTCTTCAGCCATGCTCTATTCAGGTCCTTTAGTTTTGGCTACCCAGCACCTGAGGATGTTTTTCAGGGGCTAATGAAATCTTCTTGGGGTCTTTGGCTATAAGTTTAGTTTCCCTATTGTCCTCGATATTGGAGGAAGACATACAATGTGTTACAACTTGCTTAGGGTTTTCATAATTTTTTGAACACAGTGGGGGTTTGTCACTCTCAGAAGCCTCTCTGGATTGTTTTCCCATACATCCTTCATCTCAAGTGCCATCAATCTCACCCTCGTTCGATGAACTAGTAAAGGATAGCCTTGCCCCGGCGATAGAAGAATTTCAAACTAACATCATGAACGGTCTTAGGGTTTTCAGGGAGAAAAAATCTTGTGAATAAGGAGTTATTATTCAAAAGGAGACTGAGAAAGTAAGGAAGAGGAAAATCCATTTTATTGTGAAGAAGAAGAACATAGTCCTCCTTTCTCTAGTTTTGCGAGTCAACATCACCATTCAAAAGACTGAGGAAATGTCCCAAAAATCCTTGGTGGGGCAAGTAAGGGGTTGAAAATTCAGGTCCTCAACCCTAAAAGTGTGGGCTGAAAAGGAAATCTTGCCTATTATCAAATGTCCTCCAAAGGTATCGTTGTTAGCCCAAGGTTGGATTCATTGGTGCTTCAAAGATGTAGCAGACACCCAGAAGGTACAACAAATGATTTAGACAATTGAGTCATCTTCTATCCTTTTCAATTTCTAGATGTCCCTATTTGATGAAAAGTAGGAGAGACTAGATATTGCCCCAATCTAGGTTCATCTTCCAAGTCTCCCTCCTAACTATTGGGATGCCCTAATTTTCAAAGATATATGTAACTCCTTGGGATCTTATTTAGTCCATGAATATTCATATTTAGAGATGGGGATTAAGACATACACCCATGTTTTGTTAATATGGACCTCAGAGAAAGGCTTATAGAAGGCATGTATATCGGGATTGGGGTGGAGTGACTCAAATATTGGATTATGAAGGAACGCCTTTTAGGTGTAGGTAGGGCCATAGGTATGGGCACATTGCTAAACAATATGAGCTTCCATTTTCTACGTAAGACTATCCATCTAGAGGCAAGGACATATTAGGTTAGAAAAGGATTCTGGATTGGAGGTTTAGGCGCTGAGGAATAGCTAGATGGTGCAACTCCTCTCTGCAAAACATCCTCCAAGTCATTGGTGACAATTGTCAGGAGATGGTGTTTATATTGTTATTTGTCTAGAATCTCTACTAAAGCGGTGGAGTTTCATTTCCTTGGATGCTAATAGAAGGTTTGGGGGTTTAGCAGTTGGATGGAAAGCCATAAATATTTGGGTCTTTGGGTTTGGATTTTGGTTTTTCCATTGAGGGCAGAGAGGGAGAAGAGGAGGGAGATATGGAGAGGGAGGTAGGGAGCAGGAAAGAAAGGGAGCGAGTGAGCGAGTGAGAGGGAGAGAAAGGGAGAGCTAGAGACTAAGAATTATGCACACTATTTGTTTGTCTTTATTAGAACGAAGGTTTGAGATTGTATTTTGTTGAGGAAAAGGAGAGAGGAAACCCTTATTTTGAGGGATGAGATGGTTATGGAAGAAATGAGTCTTTTGAATGAAACATTTATTTTTCATGTTATAAAATGCCACCTATGTAAGCAAACTACAAATGATGTTCAAATCAAGTTGTAAAAATCTAGAATATTTATTAAATGTAAAATCATTTTATTGTTGAGAACTATCTAGGCTAGGAATGAAACTCCAACACCTTCCATTGACTAATTTTTAGTACACACTTCATTAGAGGCCTCTTTTATACTCAATTTAATATCAATTTTATGCTTAAATGCTAGGACTACCACAAAAATTCCCTCATTACATGCTTTACTAGATGCCTCTTATATATTCATAGCTTACTTATCATGTAGGAACCTCTACGACATATAAATCCAAAACATGGCTTAACCCCTAGAAAAATACATTTTATGCTTCCTCAAAATTGACCTTAAAAAACTCAATGGATTCCTTTAGTGAAAGAATAAATTGGCACCAAAGCTCTATGAATTATATCAAATTCATAAAAAGATTATATGAGATGCTTTCACCTTGAATCTCCTAGAGAGAAGTCTAATTCATGATGCCTTTCAAGTTTCATGCTTAAAGAAGAAAATGGGTGGCCATTATCCAGTCTCAACTGAGTTATTTGTACTTCGTGAAGAAGGCACGCCTGTTCAAAATGCAGACTTGAACAAAATCTTTACAGTCCAAGTTTACACTCTAGTTTCTAGCTTAATTTAATCCAAACTTATATGAATGTATTAATTGAATCATGATCTCTAACCGATTTCATTTTTCTTATACGCATGACATAAAAAATGGACACAGATAAATGAGAAAGGAATTGACATAATGGGGAAACAAAAAAGTCATAGATACCTGTTACATAGGCAGTGAATGAATCCTTTGAGTAACCTGCTCACTGTGCATCCATTAATTGTTGCATCTGATCCATTTTTTCAACGGGGTTTGAAATAACACATCGATCCTCCCTTAGGAGCTTCTGCTTCGCTGGATCCATTGCGGTTCTACCTGTTTCCTCATGTAATCATATACGCCACTCGGAGTGCGAGGTTTACCCACTTCGTGGAAATAGAAGTATGTTTTTGATGTTGTTGATTCAAATGGGTTTTTGTGCTTGAGCAAAACCTGAGGCAATAAATAAAGCACAATGAGACCCTACCCCAACCCAAAAAGAAGGGTATCGATCCGTCCTCATTCATGGGGGAATATAAAGGTGTATCATCCATCGAGTGGTAGAAATCATTCCTCATCATGGCTCTGGATCTACCGCTTCTCATTCAACTTGGTAAACTTCAACTAATGGTACTAATGATGGCTCTTCTCCTGCTGTCGATGCTGGCTCTCAAAAATCTCTTAGGAGGGATGCTTTCCTAACTAATGTCTTAAGAATTCCATAAATAAGTTGATCTTACGTCCCTTAACGATAGGAATTGATCCGACCCTCAAAACTCCTTAGAAAAACAACTGGGGAGCCGCTTTTCAATCCATGTAAGTCTGCATGTAAATAGAAGAACTCGATCTCTGAGTTAAATTCCATCTTTGAACCATATGGTATGCAATGAGAGTGGATATGCTTTGAATCAGTTGGCATTCACTGTTTGAATTATGTTTGAAATTATCCCCAGTTTTTAACAGAGCACTCGTATTCGATTGACATAATAAACAAGTTCAAGAGATTTAAGGTGGCTTTTACAAAGGACTAATATTCAGTTATAGAGTGGATCTTGCATGGACTGTTACGATCATTGATCGAACAGGAATTCAGATCGGGTCGAAACAAGGTTTTGTTGAAAGAGTTAGTAATACTCTTTCAATAATTAGTAATATTTTGTCTGCCGTATAAATGCGCTGTTGTGTTAATGGTTGGGGATGGTAGTGAAGTTATCCATAACATCAATGGAGAAAAAAAATCGGAGGAATAATCAAAATTCGCGTGGAGATTTGGACGGAACCTTATGTAAATAAGCGGAACCCAGAACGAGCGCTGTGAACAGTAACGGTGGTTTTTGGTATTCATCGCACCACCCTTATACGGAGAGTGGTATTAGAGGAGTTGGGAGCGATTCCATAGATTGATCGACACATGTCTCCGACCGACATTGCAAAACCTCCTTCCACTGCGCGCCATTGTGCGTTAACCATCGACCAAAGACGCAGAGTGATATTGACACAAGCCGTCGATCTGGAGGGAAGCGATCTGACGGTGGTCACGTGCTATAGATGCGTGAAGGTTATCCAAGGTACGACACGCCATCACGCATTATTGTCCATGCAAGTTTCCCGAGCAATATTCGTCGGCTCATCAGAAGCTATGCGATGTGATGTCTGCCATTGGATGTGGTAGGCCGTTAGCGCTGGGCCCCAGTTTAATTTATATTTCTCATTGGGTTTAACAAAGGTACGTTATAAGCGGCTCAATTGATTTACAGCTCGAGATATATATTCAAAATTCCCAAAGTCTGAACATTCGAGTAAGCATTATATGTATTTAAGCAGGGAATGTAATATAATTTGATGCTTTAAAGGTGATATAACAGTGACCAAATTTATGTTGGGTGCAAAACAAAAGTTACAGATTATTAATAGTTTGAATCGGGAGTATGGATACATGACGATATATATATATATATATACTATGCTAAAATTGAAACATATATGTAATAAGATTGAGTTTATTATAAAAGCCTGAAGATTGGGTTTATTACAAGAGCCTGCAAGAACGAAAGAACTAGAGACAGCAGCAGAAATATGGTACAAAAGAAAAATGAATTGAAATTTTAAAGTGAGCTTCAAGCAATTATATTTAAACTCATGTATGAACAGAGAACGTAGACAGGTAGCCTGAGAACAGAGATGGTAATGCACACAAGTACAGTGAACAGATAAATAAACACAGAGGTGAACCAAGATATACAGAACAACCACTCAACAGTAGCAGAAGAGACAAACCCAGTAAAGCCCAGGTTCAGAAAAGGATCTGAGTGGTATTGAAAAGCATAACTGAAAATGTAAATATTTTTGTTTATATTTTTTGTGATGCAAAGGCAATTATCCTAAGGAAAAGACAAAATCCCACTGTAGCATGGAAATTTGTACATATTGTAGTAATTTTAAAAATGAGTTGGATAAAGGAATAAGAAGATAGAAGCCAAAGAGTCATGACTGTTCACTCCAAATTCTTTATGAAATACAAACAGTCATGTGAGGAACTCTATATATAATATCACATTGATATGCACAAGTGAGGTGAGAGAGAGAAAATATAGAGTAGGCAGAGTATATAAGTGTAAGGTAGAGAAGATTAAGAAAATAAGAGCAGAAAGAGAAGATACAGAATAGAGCTGATATCTGAGGTAAATCAGCAAACATTCAGTTTGAAAAATTGAGGAAGTTGGAGCTTCCCTATCAAGTTGCAGCTTGATAGCTGTCAGTTGTAGCTGACTGAGGTTGGAGCCTCCTGTAGGTTGGTGCCTGCAGAAAATTGAAGGGAGTTGGTGCTTCCTTGTAAGTTATAGCTTGCAGAATTGAGGTTAGAGCCTCCTGTAGGTTGGTGCCTGCAGAAAAACAGTGGTGAGAGGGAGTTGGAGCTTGCCTTTGCATCACAACAATAATAAGATGTGGTTTTCTCCCTTTATGGGTTTCCACTTATATCTGGTGTCTCTGTGCATGATTTTTATGTGTTGATATGATTTATATCATCTGCTTAATACTTGTTGCTCTCATATTAAGTCTACTGTTATATTATATTAATACTTGCTGCTCTTATTCTAAGATTACTCACATATTAAGTTGGACATGAAATGAAGGTGTAAAAAAGGTTTAATAAAATTTTAAAAGATCATGAATGTATTAAACTGATTCCCCCCCCGCTTAGTTTAATTAAGGGTTCAACAGAAACAAGGCAGGACTAGTCAAATAGTAGACAAGAGTATTCATCAAAGGGAGGACGTGATGCAGAGGTTCGTTTTGGGGGGTATTTTTTACTGGCATGTTATGGGGCACTAAGACCTCGAATGGTGGAAGCTGTGAAGATGCTGGAGAAGGAGGGCGATATTCCTGAAATCTCGGACAGGCCTGTGTCGCTTACGCTGCAGAGTCCACCTGCTACAGATTAAAATAGTTCGTTAATCCTTCTTTCTGATAGCGTTCCTGGCTTGCCTTCATCTCGATGGAAATGTTGAATGTGGTAAACACATGTCTATGTAATTTTCTTGCCTACCATTGACTCCATCTAAATGGATATGGGTACAGAGATATGGAAACCCTCCCGGGAACCAAATTTGAATTCATGAAAATCCTGGTGACACGAAGATTTTCTGCCCCCCTACTCTACTATCCCGACTTGTCTTTGTCGGTCATCCCGGTATATGGTTTCAATGTCTCCACTAAAATTGAGGCAAAAAAAATCTGGAAGTTGAGGGATTGCAATCCATCACAAGCAGGTTTGTGGGGTAATTTTTATTGCAACAATCTGCTAATGCCTACGAAATCATATTAGGTTTATTTACAACAGAAATGTGGTCGTATTCTTTATAAAACAGGTAAACAGAGTGTTATAGGTTATTGAATTTCAAGCCTCCATTTTGGTGGACCAGATGTTTAGTAAGAATACCATTTAAGGGACTTTATCCATGATAGGAAGGAGCCCACCATCCACAGAGGAAGACGGATCGCCGAATGGACATACTTTTTACGAGCCATCCCACCTTCCAAATAGACAAACAGATAGATTGGCGGCCGAGAGATGACGAAGATCTGAGGCCGAAGCCAACCCGCGCCAGCAGTAGTGGTTTATGGAAAATCGATTCCTTCGGCATGGCTAATTGCAAACCTGCACCTGGTGGATCAATCCGTTGGTAGTCAATATGTGTAGTTTATAGCAACATTTAATGGAATAATATTTCTTGGGATATCTAATATTTTCAGAATAACTAAGTTCCTCAGCTGGGTGATTGAAAAAACCGCAGGGCAATTCCATTGCTTCAGAATAACTAAAATAACTTTTCCTGTCTTTGACATCCAGATTTCCTCCAAAGGTGTCTGGCATTGATTCTAAATTGGGTTTTTGATGACATTTATTGAATTTTAGAGCAGATTTATCAATTAACACCTCTTGCTGAACCTTCTGAACAACATCCGAGGTTGCCATTAACAGAGAAATTTAGTTTCGGCTACTTATTTTTGCATAAAATTCACTACTTAAGTATATGATTATCTTAAATATTAGGGTATATGAATACCTGAAAACTGCGAATATAGGTTGCAAGATCAATTTGTAGGGGCTGTAGCTTTTCTCTGCAGATATTTCTCCGCTCTGCATTCTAAGGGATAGCCAAAGAGTTGCCATGGAACCTCTGTCTCCAGCTTAATTTCGACAGCATGTTCAAAGCTTTTCGGCCTCCTGAACGCTGTGATAATTCCCAGGAAAATGTTCGGCGAACATTCCACGTGATTGAAGGATGAATTAGAGTTCGAATCTAGTAGAGGAATGCCTTGGTCGATATTTGTGAAGGGATCCATGAACATTCCCACTAATCTTCCATAAGTGGCACCTGCCAAGATCACTGGTATAAAGAGACCATATGGCACTGGAATTCCATATGTAAACAGTCCAAGCATATAAATGGTGCCAAAGAAAATCAACACTGACGAGCTGTGGAACACATTTTCAGTGCCAGAACTGAATAGATTCCTGATTGCATCATCATTTGTATTGAAAACCAAGCTTGCGAGATCATTGTAATGACTAGCTAGACAGTGAAACTGCTTGTAGTTCCCTGAGCGTACTACTGTAGGGAATTCTTCTGGTAACTTTCCTTTAGGGCATGGCGTGCGTTTTTCAATCCATGGTAATCCAAAGTGGCAACAAGCAGTAACAAGATGTAAGGATAGAAATGGTGCATGCAGGTAGCAATTTGAAAATAGGTCCCCGCCCATTAATAGTGATTTGTAATAGAAATGATTTGAGAAGAGCAGCATGATAAGGTATCTGATAAGAATTGGTGTTTTCAGTTTTCGTCTTGCAGCAGGGTGTAGCCACTATTGAGAGTGGGATTGTTTGATGTTTGCCTGCCAATCCTCCATGATAATACCCTTTTAAAATTTAAATGGGGTGGGAAAATTATTTTCCCACGAATTCTCCATGACAATAATCTCTTAAAATTTGAATGGAGTGGGAAAATGATTTTCCTATGTGTCAAATCATTTTAATGGGAAGGGTCAAAAACTTCTAATATATATATATATATATATATATATATATATATATATATATATATATATATATATATATATATATATATATATATATATATATATATATATATATATATATATATATATATATATATATATATATATATATATATATATATATATATATATATATATGATAAATATATACACAGTTACATAAACGTTGTGGGGTGTGTGTGGGGTACATATGTATATATTTTATATATATAAATTAATTCTCTCTCTCTTCTTAAAATTTATTCAAATAGTGTAAATATTATTTAATATTTTTCAAAAGAAAGTTGGAAACTATGATGAGTTTGTGAATTACTTTATTTTTTATGTTTTTTATTTTTTTCATTGTATATGATTCATTTAGATTTATCTTAATTTCGAATTTATCAAGTGTTTATATGAATCAAATCTAAAGAGGTTTGCATCTTAAGAGATTTGATTCCTCCCTCTCTGCCCTTGGTAGATCTAGAGTCAATATAGATTTAGATTGGTTTAATTATTAATTTTATGTTTTTATTTTAATTTTATTTTGATAGACCCAAAATGTTAAAGATTACATTACAAGATCTTTACCATAGGAGAAGAATTCAACATTGGATAACCCTGGAGGCCCACAAAAAAATTGCAGGCGGATAAAGGGTCCTGGAGTTTCAGGCTAGAGTAGGGTGTAGATTTGACAAAGAGTGAACAAGCTCTGGACAATGTCAAGCTCTCATAACCTTTTCAAAATGAAAAATAAGATTAAATGGTAACCATTAGTTTTTATCACATGTTATATATTTTTGTACATAGATGGTCTTCATGATAAACCCTTTGAAGACATGCAACTACTCGTCAAATATGCTTTTCAGATGAGATGTTGATTGCTTACTATTGGACCCACATGGATGAGGAGTAGTTGGTGGATTATGAACTAGAGGAGGGGGGTTTTCAACAAATTTGGTCTATTCGCAAGGATTTTATCCATTCGCATTTCAAAGTCAACTTAGAAGGTCACCATACAGTGGTTTCTGGACCTACCAGATCTTTAGAAAGAAAAGTCAAGAATTCAATAAGAAACTATCTAGCGGTTCAAAGGCCCTAACCCCTTCTTCAGCCATGCTCTATTCAGGTCCTTTAGTTTCGGCTACCCAGCGCCTGAGGATGTTTTTCAGGGGCTAATGAAATCTTCTTGGGGTCTTTGGCTATAAGTTTAGTTTCCCTATTGTCCTCGATATTGGAGGAAGACATACAATGTGTTACAACTTCCTTAGGGTTTTCATAAGTTTTTTGAACACAATGGGGGTTTGTCACTCTCAGAAGCCTCTCCGGATTGTTTTCCCATACATCCTTCATCTCAAGTGCCATCAATTTCACCCTCCTTCGATGAACTAGTAAAGGATAGCCTTGACCCGGCGACAAAAGAAGGTCAAACTAACATCATGAATGGTCTTAGGGTTTTCAGGGAGAAACACTCTTGTGAATAAGGAGTTATTATTCAAAAGGAGACTAAGAAAGCAAGAAAGAGGAAAATCCATTTTAGTGTCAAGAAGAAGAACATAGTCCTCCTTTCTCTAGTTTTGGGAGTCAACGTCACCATTCAAAAGACTGAGGAAATGTCCCAAAAATCCTTGGTGGGGCAAGTAAGGGGTTGAGAATTTAGGTCCTCAACCCTAAAAGTGTGGGCTGAAAAGGAAATCTTGCCTATTATCTAATGTCCTCCAAAGGTATATTTGTTAGCCCAAGGTTGGATTCATTTGTGCTTCAAAGATGTAGTAGACACTCAGAAGGTACAACAAATGATTTAGACAATTGATTCATCTTCTATCCTTTTCAATTTCTAGATGTCCCTCTTTGATGAAAAGTAGGAGAGACTAGATATCGCCCCAATCTAGGTTCATCTTCCAAGTCTCCCTCCTAAATATTGGGACGCCCTAATTTTCAAAGATATATGTAACTCATTGGGATCTTATTTAGTCCATGAATCTTTATATTTATTGATGGGGATTAAGACATACACTCATGTTTTGTTAATATGGACCTCAGAGAAGGGCTTATAGAAGGCATGTATATTGGGATTGGGGTGGAATGACTCAAATATTGGATTATGAAGGAACACCTTTTAGGTGTAGGTAGGGCCATAGGTATGGGCAAATTGCTAAAAAATATGAGCTTCCATTTTCTACGTAGGACTATCCATCTAGAGGCAAGGACATATTAGGTTAGAAAAGGATTCTGGATTGGAGGTTTTAGGCGCTGAGGAATAGCTAGATGGTGCAACTCCTCTCTGCAAAACATCCTCCAAGTCATTGGTGACAATTGTCAGGAGATGGTGTTTATATTTTTATTTGTCTAGAATCTCTACTAAAGTGGTGGAGTTTCATTTCCTTGGATGCTAATAGAAGGTTGGGGGGTTTAGCAGTTGGATGGAAAGCCATAAATATTTGGGTCTTTGGGTTTGGATTTTGGTTTTTCCATTGAGGGCAGAGAGGGAGAAGAGGAGGGAGATATGGAGAGGGAGGTAGGGATCAGGAAAGAAAGGGAGCGAGTGAGCAAGCGAGAGGGAGAGAAAGGGAGAGCTAGAGACTAAGAATTATGCACACTATTTGTTTGTCTTTATTAGAACGAAGGTTTGAGATTGTATTTTGTTGAGGAAAAGGAGCGAGGAAACCCTTATTTTGAGGGATGAGATGGTTATGGAAGCAATGAATCTTTTGAATGAAACATTTATTTTTCATGTTATAAAATGCCACCTATGTAAGAAAACTACAAATGATGTTCAAATCAAGTTGTAAAAATCTAGAATATTTATTAAATGTAAAATCATTTTATTGTTGAGAACTATCTAGGCTAGGAATGAAACTCCAACACCTTCCATTGACTAATTTTCAGTACACACTTCATTAGAGGCCTCTTTTATACTCAATTTAATATCAATTTTATGCTTAAATGCTAGGACTACCACAAAAATTCCCTCATTCCATGCTTTACTAGATGCCTCTTATATATTCATAGCCTATTTATCATGTAGGAACCTCTACGACATATAGATCCAAAACATGGCTTAACCCCTAGAAAAATACATTTTATGCTTCCTCAAAATTGACCTTAACAAACTCAATGGATTCCTTTAGTGAAAGAATAAATTGGCACCAAAGCTGTATGGATTATATCAAATTCATAAAAAGATTATATGAGATGCTTTCACCTTGAATCTCCTAGAGAGAAGTCTAATTCATGATGCCTTCCAAGTTTCATGCTTAAAGAAGAAAATGGGTGGCCATTGTCCAGTATCGACTGAGTTATTTGTACTTCGTGAAGAAGGCACGCCTATTCAAAATGCGGACTTGAACAAAATCTTTACAGTCCAAGTTTAAACTCTAGTTTCTAGCTTAATTTAATCCAAACTTATATGAATGTATTAATTGAATCATGATCTCTAACTGATTTCATTTTTCATATACGTATGACATAAAAAAGGGACACAGAGAAATAAGAAAGGAATTGACATAATGGGGAAAAAGAAAAGTCATAAATACCTGTTACATAGGCAGCGAATGAATCTTCTGAGTAACCTGCTCGCTGTGCATCCATTAATTTTTGCATCCGATCCATTTTTTCAACGGGGTTTGAAATAACACATCGATCCTCCCTTAGGAGCTTCTACTTCGCTGGATCCATTTCGGTTCTACCTGTTCCCTCATGTAATCATATATGCCACTCGAAGTGCGAGGTTTACCCACTTCGTGGAAATATAAGTATGTTTTTGATGATGTTGATTCAAATGGGGTTTTGTGATTGAGCAAAACCTGAGGCAATAAATAAAGCACAACGAAACCCTACCCCAACCCAAAAATAAGGGTATCGATCCGTCCTCATTCATGGGGGAATATAAAGGCGTATCATCCATCGAGTGGTAGAAATCATTCCTCATCATGGCTCTGGATCTACCACTTCTCATTCAACTCGGTAAACTTCAACTAATGGTACTAATGATGGCTCTTCTCCTGCTGTCGATGCTGGCTCTCAAAAATCTCTTAGGAGGGATACTTTCCTAACTAATGTCTTAATAATTCCATAAATAAGTTGATCTTACGTCCCTTAACGATAGGAATTGATCCGGCTCTCAAAAATCCTTAGAAAAACAACCGGGGAGCCGCTTTTCAATACAATGCTACCTTACGTGTTTGTGGTAATGCCAAAAGGCAAGAGCACAACAATGATGGGGTTGCTAGGATGTATGGTACAAAGCCCTGAAATGGGGTTGAGTTTGGTTTTAAAATTCATTAAACACTGGTCAAAATCCATGGAATCTGTGCATAAGGCGTAGATCCATTTAGAAGAGAGGTTCCATTAATGATGAGGGCCGAATAAAAAAAACCCTCATCGCCATTTTTGCACACTTCAGTTTTTGTATCTAAAATCACCATCGCAGTGTTTTCGATCCATTGGTATTTTGGTCGTAAGCCAGATATTAAAATAAATTATCATTATACTTTATTACCATGTATATTTTAACTTCGTCAAACTATTTCATTCCCGCTATTTTTTAACTCCATCAAACTCAACAAATAAGCCTTCATTCCTGCCAAAAATGCAAGGTAGAGTGGAAATTTTTGTGTGGGAAATAAGGGTACAATAACATGGATAGGGAACATCTACTTAACTCACTAAATATATACCTAAACAATCAAGATGACATCATTTATTTGAGTAAAATTATGAAATACCATGGAACAGTTCAATTTATAATATATTTTTTCAGAGAAGAAAAAATGCTCTTTTTGTATTAATAATATACAAAAATAGTGCATAATCTGAAAAATTTCCATCATTCAATATATATCCAACAAGTGAGGTCACTGCACACCATTTGATCCAGATATTACATAGTGCCGACATTATGATACTATGTTCAATATAGCCAATCCTCATATAAGATAGGTCATAAAAAATGAAATCTAATGCTTAAAAAAGCTTGATAGAAAGAAAGTTTAAAAATATTTACAAAGCCGAATGCAAAATCAGAGAATAGGAGTGATGGCCGAATTCAAAATATATACAATGACAAAAACTCAAAGCCAAAAAAGAGCCATGTGAAAACTGAGCAAATTTGGTTATGGAATTTATATGGATCTCTCCTCAATTATCTAACAGTCCATGGAGTGTTGCATTTGAATCCAACCAAATGATTCGGCCAGACCCAAATTTTAGAGAGAGTGTGCCCGAGTATTAACTTGCTGGAAAATGTGTTGGATGCCCGAAACATGTAGTCTCATAATCAATTATTTGATGCGGGTGATCCAGTTCATGAGGTTGGGAGGTTGAAATTGTATCGCCCCATTAACACCGTCAACAACAGATTTTTCATCCCCGTACACATGGAGGGAGGTCACCTGAAGATTATAAGACATCCACAACTATTACATAGTAATTTGTCACCATCCCTGTAATCCCCATCTCGCCCATTGGAGGGTCATTTCCATGACCTGTGAGCAGTGTCATGCCTTGCAAATACCATCATTGCACCCCTTACCATGAGGACAACATTCCTTTTGTTGATCATTTCCTGAGCAGACCCCTAAAAATACCTTTTTTTTCCTTGGCGTTGGTAGCCCGTTATGTCCTCGCGCCAATGAGGAAAATTAACACTGAGCCCACGCCAGTTGGCACTTTGTCCCAGTTAAGCACCCGCGCCAATCTGCTTATGGATTTTTTTTTTTTAAAGAGGCGAAGTTTCGAATACAAAAACTTCGTGGATGAGTCATGAGGAGTGGTTTCGACTGAATAACCATGGCCTTCCTCCTTTGGCCTATTATTTCCACCTTATGGGGAACCTCCCAAGGGATAAGGCCTCCCTTCTACTACTGTAGGGATCCCAACCTCCTCCTCTCCTCTATAAATATAGCCATCTTCCATTGATGAAGGGGTTGAATGGCTGAGCCTTCAAGAGCCCTCAATAGCCTAGAGAATGCTGAAAGAGCCTTAATAGTCCTCATAGAGCCAAATCAGTAGCAAGAAGATTATTGTCAAGACAACAGAAGAGAGAGGCTTGTCCTATTCTCGATGAGCTTTATCGAGACGTACTCCGCTATCGACTCATCGAAGGAAGATCCAACATCAGAGCACAGGTTGTATATTTCTTTGTATTGATTAATGATAAGCGACTTTGGTTATGGTTCCACTCATATGTTCATACTATGTGATTATGAGTTGTATCTTCTTTGAATGATACATAATTGCATATATTGGGTTTTGCGCTTGTGTGTTCATCGTGTTTCTTGTATGTGTAGGTGTTAGATCGCGACAAGCGGGATAATTGTGATCTGTCAGAGCAAGGAGAAGGGAGTGCTATCTTCTCTGCAAACGACAACATCGTTGGACTTAAGGTAGGCCTTTCTTGCAATTTGGTCTATTTTAATTAGGAACTTGTGCCTTAGCGTGACACGATTGTTGCTAGACCCAATCTGGGCTAGTAGGGATCATCTCTGTCCGCAGAGGGGATTTACCTCTCCAACAAATGGGTGACTCCACTGGGGAGACATTGATTGGAGTTTGTCTTGTCTTTTCCATTGATTTTGGTATTTTTCTGCTTGATCAGCTCTTTTAGTTCACTTTTTTCTACTGTAAAACCTCTGTTCAGCCCCAGAGGATCAGATCTGACCTCTGCTTTTCCGAATTTTCATCTTTTCATGGTTGGCTTGATTGGCGCAGTTTCCACCCTGACATTCGCGCCCATTGGCACAGGTTTCCAGTTCGTCACTCGCGCCATCCCCTGTCTGGCATGGATTACAACCAGACATTCGTGCCATCTCCTGTAGGTGCTAGGGTTTTCCCTTGTTTGGAAGTTTCTTTTGGTCAGTACTTTGCTTCTGGGTTAGTTTTAGATTTTTCTTGAAGTGGTGAGTCTGGTCTTGGTTGGGAGAAATTCTTTGTTTTTTCATTTTTAGGCGTTGGCGCTTTTTGTCAATTAGAAACCCATGCCAATATGCCATTGGCGTTAGTTTTCAGCGAGCAAGTCGTGCCATTTGGCGCTAGTTTTCAGTGAGAAAGTCGTGCCAATTTCAGGGTGTGTGAAATTGAGACTTTTTCCCTAAATCCTTCACCAGTGTGTCTTTCCCTTCTGGTATTTTCTCTGTATGAGCATAGATTACATTTCTCATCGTTTGAAATGTCTTCTTGCTATGATTGCTTGATGTAAAAGGGAATGAATGCCTTGTTTTTATCTCATGCTTTGAAAGTTCTCTTTGTGATTGATCTCATATGTCTTGTCACCTTTTGAGGAATTTCGTTACAAATTTTTTGAAACAACGATTGCATTCTTAATGTTTGTTTGCATCCCTTTTGTGTTCATCCTTCATTAAGAAGATTTGTGTACATTTAGTTTTCGTCTTAGAGTTTGCTTTTGTTAAAATGCACTAGATCACATTGCATTGAAAAGTTTTTTTGGGATCCATCATTGAACTTAGATTACATTGTTTAATGATTGAAAGCTAAAAATCACATCGAGTGCATTCTCTTTCATTAAAAGCATGCATTAAGTAGATTCTCATTTCATCGAAAAATGCATTGAGTGCATTCTTATCATTTGAAAAGAAAAAGGAAATTGTGCATAGATTACAATTGCATAGTTTTCAAAAAAGAGGATTTTGCATAGATTACAATTGCATAGTTTTCAAAAAAGAGGATTTTGCATAGATTACATTGCATAATTCACATCATTAGATGTTTTAGATTACTTTTAGATAGTGAAATTCATCTATTTTGGAAATATTTTGTTTTCAGTATTGCTATTTGTTGCATCATTGTTTGAAGTTCTTCCCTTAACTAGATAGCATTCATCGAATTGAAAATATTTATTTTCTCATGTAGCTGCATATAGGAGATTGTCACATAATACTCGCTAGGGCCTGAAAATTGAAACATAATTGAAGATTAACACTAAAATATATTCAATTTACACTAAGGCAACATTCAAACATTAACAAAACATTCAGAGGTCTAGGTTAGAGACGTGTTCCGGTGTCGCTAAACCTAGTAGTTTTCGTTCGCCTCTTGGCTTTAAATAGCGCTAGTACAGACTTGTGCTCCCCGTACCGTCGCGTATATAAAGGGAGACCCCACTAGGTTGCTATCCTTTATCCATAGGAAGCCGAGTCTGCCACCCTATACCCATGATACACCAGACACAACATTCGGGGAGATTGCCTGCACGTACGTTAAGTCCTTGGTTGATATCTCTTTCATTTTGAAGCCAAGATGTATATTGCAGTTCACGGATATTTGGTACACCCTTTGCCTAGAGTTCTAGACTAGTCATTTTGATCTTTTCTGACTCATTAAATTTGAAAGGATCATCAAGCACTTGTCCTTTCACGCTTGTTTCCAATCTGAAAGCGATAGAGTCACATTTTGCTTGTTTCTTGACTCTTAAAAGATGAAACAACAGATTTTTGCTTCAATGTTTTAAAAATTAACTGCCCACGAAATAGTACTGGTTAAAGTTAGTTTCCTTAGGGTGTTGTTTTGGGTCGTTTCTAATGGAAACTTTTCCGAAGTTCACCAACCAAGGAATCCCCTCCGAAGGGAATCTCGTCCTTTTCCTTATTTTGGAAATGTTGGCGCTCCTTATATGGCAACGTTGTCCCTTCCTGGGTTAACTGTTGGGTTGCCTTTTCGGTTATTTTCAACCTCTATGGTCCCGAATGTCTCGGCTACTGTTCAATCAGTTCCTCCACCTGAACAATGCCATGTTGATTCCAAGGTGGACCTCTCCCCTTCTTCGCCTGTTTCTTCGTCCTCCTCTTCTACTTCGCCTGGTGAAAGTCTGGATTCGAGTAACCAAGTGGCTAAGAAGAAGAAGAAGAAGAAGACAAAGAAGGGGAAGACCGATAAGAGAGAGGCTAAAGCTATAACTACTGCTTCTAAAGCACCTCCTCTTGATAAACCTTCCAACGCCCCGCGGAAAGTTAAGTTCCCTTGCATGTTGTGCACGAGAGACCATCTTCTTCGAGACTACCTTGGCATTCCCAAGGTGCTCGAAGTATGTTCCAATGGTCGTCTGTCGTTGTCTTTGGCTTTCGAGAGTCAGGTTGGGGGCACATCTTCAGCTAGTGCTGGTAAGGCTCCTAAGAAGCAGGGTAAGATTACCAATCCCTGTAAGTTGTGTGAAGGGCACCATGCCATTCACCTTTGTCTGTATATGGATGAAGCCAAACGAATTTTGGACAAATTAACTGGTTCTACACCATGCCTTCCAGCTGGTTATAATCGACTTTCTTTGAGTCCTCCACTAGCTGACCCTACGATTGGTCAAGAGTCATCCTTGGTCAATCCCACTCCCCCGGAAATTCAAATTCAGGAATCCGTCCCCAACCAACCATTGGTCGTAGGATCAGTTGAGCTGGCCCCATCTACGGTGCACCAGGTCCTTTCCATTGAGAGTGGATCTCACATCCCTTAGGTTCTTCTTGTTTCTTCATATTCTTCAGACTGGGAGAAATATTCTCCTGTCCCTATATCTCAAGAAGCTACTCCTCCACCTCCCATGATGGAGGTCTTAGAGGATACTCCTCCTGCCTTCGAGATGGAGGTTGTGGAGGATGCTCCTTCTTCTCCTGTAACACTAGGGGAATACCATCTCAGTTCAATGGTAGCCCCTATGAGTAGTTTGGTCGCTTCCTTTGACTGGAGCCGATTTGTAGGATATTGCCTTCCGTCTTATGTGCCTTTTGAGATAAAAATACAAACCTCTGGTCTGGTCGTACCTAGCACTATTATAGATGAAGGCATGTCTGTTAGTGTTCTATCCTCAACTACTTGGAAATATTTCGGTTCACCGTCGCTTGTGCCTCTTACACAGAATCTGTTGGCATTTAACAAGAGAACTAGTCAACCATTAGGGATCCTTCCGAGGTTACCTATTACTTTGGGAGGTAAAACCATCCATATGGATGTGATGGTTGTTCCAGGTCCCTTGGATTTAAAAATGCTCTTGGGGCGCGATTACACCTATGCCATGGGAGTGCTTGTCTCTTCCCTTTTTCGTGTGGTCTGTTTTCCGCATGAAGGACGGATCGTGACCATTGATCAGCTTTCGTTCTTTGGTCCTGATGTGGCAAATGGCCCGCCATCATCCCTTCCTGGTTTTTATCCACCCGTTGTATCTGCCCCACCGAAGGTCAACTATGTGGCTACCTACCTTGTGCCTATACTCAGTGATAGTGTCGTTGTGCATCAGGTGCCAGGGGCATTGAGTCCTGACTTCCAGGATTTTTTCCTTCCATCGGATGGGCAACTCTTGGAAGTGATGACTTCTTGTTCATTATGATGAGGTCACCGAAGCAGACTTCCTTGTCTTGTGTCAAGCTCCTTAAAAAATGAAACAAGGTTGTCGGAGCAGAGTTCCTTGTCTTGTGCCAAGCTCTTTAAACCATGAAACAAGGTGTCCTGAGGATAGTTCTTTTAATGTGTCAACCTCATTAAAATAATGAAACACGTTCCCGTACAATTCGAGTCTTTGATAAGATCTCGTAAAATCCTAGTCGATTCTTTCTCTTGGTCTTGTAACTTGAACCTTCACTCCATCTTCCTTTCATACGGATTGAAGCTTGGGGGGCATGTACGTCGATTTGAGTCACCATGCTGGGGGCATGCTTAATTTTTCAAGCATAGTTTTTTTCCATTTCAAGCTTGCATAAAAATGAAACCAGTTTCAAGCAGAGTTTTCTGATTTCAAGCTTGTGTAAAAATGAAACCATTCCCATTTTACCTTTCATTATTGCCATTTTATCAGCCTGTTTTTTCTAGATGAGCCTTGGTTTTCTCACTCCATCGTCACTATATGCTTGGCCGATCATATGCCTTCACTTGGTTGTTTTACCCATTCCTAAGGAACCGATGTGATGAGTGGTCTTGTTAGCCAGCCTCTTGACCTTTATTTGTTCTGAGTAGTTCCATCATTACCGGAACCAGTTGCTACCCTTTATACCTCTCGTTCCTCCAGGAGGAGTCATATTTTAGCTCTTTTCTAACTCTCTAAACATGAAAATATTGCCGAGTCGCTTGTCATTTTGATATCGTTAAAAGTGGCTGCGAAACGACATCTACCCAGTACACGTTTACCCTTTTTCGGGTTGGTATAGATTATTTACGAAAAAGGAATACCCTAGCCTATCGCGACTAGGAGGTTTTCTGAGACATAGTTTTCTACCTTTTCAGATCTGAGGAACTATCTACGAAAAGGTATTGTTGGAGTTTACTTTTCCACTATATTTTCAAACTCTCCAAACATGAAAAGACGTTGATTTCTCCCTTTCTCAAACTTGTTAAACCCTGATGAAATCGGATTCAGTTACAATGATGATATTCGAGTTCCTCCTTCCTAGGGCTCGTTAAATGTACTAGGATGGATTCATCCGAAGGACGGGCTTATATGACAAGCATATGGTATCCTCTTCAAGCTTGTGTAAAAATAAAGAGGTACTCGCTAAAAATCGTGGGGGAAAATGGAACCAGTATCGTCATCGTGTCGGTAGCATGTCGCTCTTGAACATGGCACTTGTCTGCATTCGTGTCGGGTTGGGGACATCTCATCTCCTTTTCCACTTGCTTCCATGGGTTTGGGTGATCCCTTTTGACATCTCATCTGCTCTTTGCCTCATCATCATGACCTTAGATCCTTTGATGTCAAATACTACCAAATCCAATGTCTTGCCACCGATATGTTCAAGAGAAGTTGACCTCTGCAAATTTTCAACCCTCCTCTGATTCTCATCTGATCTTGATTCACAAAACATTATGTTTCTCTGTCTCGTGTCGATGATGTGGGAAACACTATGGCCCACCTTTGATCAAGGTCACTTCCTGTCGACTTCAGCTCATTATCCAGGAAGTTGATCTAGAGACTCCCTTACGGTACCTTGCAGCCTGCATGCCTCAATGGTAGGTTATTTGCATTCAACACAAGGTTTTCATCATTGACCTTCAACCGGATGATTCTGCAGGTGTTCGACGCAAACTCACTGTTCACATTCCATGGATTGTACCTATAGTACCTTGAGGGCCATTGTCATTATTGGTGGTTCCTCTCGCACCTGTTAACAACTTTCATCATTGGCTGGTAATCAGATGATGTTCTTGCATGTTCGACTTCAACTCACTTATTCATGTACTTGAACTTGTACTTTGTTCGGGTCGAGATGGAGCGCAAGACCCTGGATTTTGTCTCTTGGAATCTAGGCTGCGAATTTTGTGGATTATCATGATTGGTTACATGACTCATTCATTGGATGGTTGTGACCATACCTAAGTTTATTTATCGATCCTTACTGGATGGCTACGTCCCTGCCGTGTATCTGGATTATTGTATACTCTGTTATGGATGGTTGCGCCCATACCACACATATAATTTATTTGAGATATCAGTTGTATTTGTCTACACAGGTTTTCCGATGGCAGTGTTTTCAGTTGGGCATGTTCTCGTAAAGAATTTCACCCCTCTCTCTCTCAGGCCTCATGCTTTAGGGGGAATCTGTTACACAGTAATTTTTCATCATCCCTGTAATCCCCATATCGCCCATTGGAGGGTCATTTCCGTGACCTGTGAGTAGTGTCATGCCTTGCAAATATCATCATTTCATCCCTTGCCATGAGGACAAAATTCCTTATGTTGATCATTTCCTGAGCAGACCCCTAAAAACACCTGTTTTTGCCTTGGCACTGGTAGCTCGTTATGTCCTCTTTCCAATGAGTAAAATTAACACTGAGCCCATGCCAGTTGGCACTCTGTCCCAGTTAAGCACCCACGCCAATCTGCTTATGGAATTTTTTTTAAAAAAAGAGGCGAAGTTTCGATTACAACAACTTCGTGGATGAGTCATGAGGAGTGGTTTCGACTGAATAACCACGGCCTTCCTCCTTTGGCCTCTTGTTTCCACCTTATGGGGAACCTCCCAAGGGATAAGGCCTCCCTTCCACTATTGTAGGGATCCCAACCTCCTCCTCTCCTCTATAAATATAGCCATCTTCCATTGATGAAGGGGCTGAATGGTTGAGCCTTCAAGAGCCCTCAATAGCCTAGAGAATGCTGAAAGAGCCTTGATAGTCCTCATAGATCCAAATCAGTAGCAAGGAGATTATTGTCAAGATAACCAAAGAGAGAGGCTTGTCCTATTCCCGACGAGCTTTATCGAGACGTACCCCGCTATCGACCCGCTGAAGGAAGATCCAACGTCAGAGCGCAGGTTGTATATTTATTTGTATTGATTAATGATAAGAGACTTTGGTTATGGTTCCACTCATATGTTCATACTTTGTGATTATGAGTTGTATCTTCTCTAACTGATACATAATTTCAT
This sequence comes from Pinus albicaulis, assembly GCA_034641835.2. NCBI lineage: Eukaryota > Viridiplantae > Streptophyta > Pinopsida > Pinales > Pinaceae > Pinus > Pinus albicaulis. The sequence goes on along the minus strand of CM076580.1, from coordinate 398,442,141 downwards.
ATATTGGGTTTTACGCTTGTGTGTTTGTCGTGTTTCTTGTATGTGCAGGTGTTTGATTGCGGCAAGCGGGAGAATTGTGATCTGCCAGAGAAAGGAGATAGGAGCGCTATCTTCTCTGCAAACGACAACAGCATTGGACTTAAGGTAGGCCTTTCTCGCAATTTTTTCTATTGTAATTAAGAACTTGCACCCTAGCGTGACACGATTGTTGCTAGACCCGATTTGGGCTAGTAGGGATCGCCTATGTCCACAGAGGGGATTTACCTCTCCAACAAAAACACACTCTAGAGAGCCATCAATTCTACCTCTGTGTTAGTGCCTGGACCACCGTTCCATAAGTTGTGATATTAATCTTTATGATTGAGTTTAATCCAAGAAGCACATCCACAGATGCCCTCCTGCTTTGCTCCATCAAATTATCCTGTAGGTAGGGCCATTGGGAAAGGTCGAAGACGATGAGAAATATCCCAAAGAGGGAGAGATTTGGAAGGGAGACCACTGATCCAGATCATGATAGCACTGTAAACTTGAGAGTGAACCAATGACCTCCCATTGAAAATGCAACGATTCCTGGCAAGCCATACTTCCCAAAATAAAAAGAAAGGAAACATTATGTATTTATGAGGTGCTTCCTCCCAATATTCGAAAACCTAAGTAATATTCATGGGCATCCATGCAATATCAAGTAGATAACAAGATAAAAAAGACCAAATTGTATGTACCTCAAGGGAGGATAGAAATATGTGAGCAACAAATTCGAAATCCAACAAACAAAAAGGGCATCGGCTAGGACCCAGGAAGCCACACTTAGTCGAATTATCCCAAGTTAATATTTTATTTCTCCACACTATTCATCCAAATAAAATTATTTTAGATAGGATAGCCCACTTCCATAATAATAATGACGTTTAAAATGAGCGTTATGATGGTCTACTTATACACATTGATTGTTCACGAGGTGTAGGGATATGTTTATAACATCATTGCCCTTGAAAGCTTTGTCTTGAAAGCATAATAATTAGAATTTTCTTTAGTTAAGCACATTTTTGTGGTGGAATGAAGTTTATCAGATATCTATTTATACTTTGTAGAGGTTTGACTTTGTTTGTCCTTTGAGTGTTGGTGAGGTTTCTTTTCATTTTTTGCATCATAGTCTAAAGTCTTTTGACCTGATTGTTTAACATGAAAGCTTTATGCTTATTGGGAATGTATTTGAAATACCTGCATGATCAAGAAACTGTTATGGTTAATTAAATGACTAATTAGGTAGTACATAAAGAGGATGATGCTGAGAGGGCTTTCCTGGGTGACTCTGGGAGCAACCCGGAGGTGGTCAGACAAAGCTCTTCTAAGTTACATATCTGAAGAGAAAAAACTGGTGATGTATATGTGGTTGCTCAACCTACGCTGTATGGAAAATCTTGGCAGAGAGTGTTTACCTTTCCGTGTCTTCACGAAAGTAGGTTGTCTGGTCATAGAATAAGATCACTACATATAGGTGATGGTTCTGTAGTAAGTTCTCAGCCTTATCTTCAGAATGGCTAACAGAGAGGATCAGGTTTGAATACATGATATAATTTGATGAATTTGGAGATTTAGAGTTAAAGAAAATATTGTGGTGATGTTTGGATGGGTGCTAATTCGTAGGGTTTTCCATTTTTTTTATTTTCTTTGTTGTGCTTTCTACCATGCTACCTAGTTGCTTTCCTGTTGCCCTAGCATTTTAACTTTTTCGATGTCTATCTCTCTATTTTTTCTTGCCCCATTTGGTGTCAACAGCCTTTCATCAAGGACCATTTGGGAATCCAAGTTCCCAAAGGATTTTAGGGATTGAGAACTTCCTTCATAAGTATTTTCTTCTCCCTCAACCCTTCAATCCCCCTCCTCTCTCCCTAGAAGATAAATTCCCTTGCTTAAAAGGAAAGCAAGTCCCACTCTTTATTTTATCTCAGGGAAAGGGTTTCGAGGGTCACTTCCCACCTATTAATTGACCTATACTCTACAAGTGACTTCCTAAACTACCGGGACTCCACCCATCGCTGAAATTCCCTGAAGAGCAAGGAGCCTTAGCTATGGTGACAATGGTCTAAGCCTCCATCGTTTCCCTTGTCCTAGCAGTTGCCCTCTTAGGAACCCCTTTTAGGTCCACTACTAGTTTGAGTGGTAACAAGTTGTTCACAATTCCATTTGTGAACAACTCTTTGGTGAGCCCACTTTTTCCATACTATAGCTCCAAGATGAGAAGTCCAGGGCTATGGAGGTTGCCCTTCTTCTCACTGAATCAATCCTCTACAATATAGTGAACTAGGGCTAGTTGGTTGGCCCACTTGACTGTTACTTTAGTCCTTCAAAGTCTGCACATCCTTAGGCCCTATACACCTGCCCTTCTACCAATATACACCTGCCCCTTCACCAGAACAAGAGTTAGGGCTATTCTTCTTTGACAGTAACCTAACAACCCTTCAACTGTACTTGGACTACCATCAATCTACCCAACCACAGTCAATTATTTTTACTGATCTAGGGCCCACAATATTTTCTTCATCTAGGGCTCTTCAAATCTGCCACCTAACGATGGTTTGAGCCCTCTCAAGATCATTGTTCTTGTGTATCGACAATTTGATCTTTGTTGTCCAATCTATGAACAAATATGAACTACCCCTCTTATCATACTTCTAAAAATCTGTAGATGACTGAAATAGGGCCACAAATCAGCCACTAACAGTCCATTTACTAATTTTTTATAGGTTTCTTCAGATCTTTGTCTAAAACTCTATGGAAATTCCACCAAAATCAGCTCCTCTGCATGTCAATCCATTCTTCATATGGCACATTTCTTCTGCATGCTCAATCTTCTACTTAGGTTCCACCCTCCTTTGGGTCTGTTGTCTCCACACATACTAAATCTGCAAACCATCTTCCAGATCTGTGGTCTTTCTTGTAGAAATAAACCTCGATCCAAGGGTCACAACCCATATTCTTCTACGCAAATTTGTCACAGTCTTAAGGGCATACCTTATGAACTAAAAATTCTAGGAAACTGTCCTAACTAGGGAATTATACTTATGTACTTATAATTGTTGTAGAACAAACCCTATCCAAACATAGAAAAAACATGACTCTTGCCTCCATAAGAGACTCAACCTAGCTCATATGGATCCATAGATTCTGGGCATTTCTTTCACTAAATATTGACATGAACTTCATATCTCAATGTCGACCCTCAAACTAGGGTTAACTCAGTCAATATTACGCCTGTGTCGACTTCTGTTATGGCTCTAAATTATAGTGCAAGCCCTCCTCCATTTATGTTGGTCTTTATCACAGACCTTGCGGCCTACTAACCACCACAAGGAAAGATGGTATCAACCCTCTCTTCTATTTCATGTAGAAAATATAACCAACGGGATTCAATTTGATCTTGTAATGTACTAAAACAAGATATTGAATCCTTCCTACAATTTGTGGAAACAAAACACGATAGCACAATCACATATAAGTAAGAGAAACAAGTTATCAATTGCACAACATAAGATGTATCTGGGGAAGCAATTGCTCAAAATCCTCTATCTCTATTTTGTATTAAGTCAAGGAATCATGAAACAATACAATGCTAAATCTCTCTTGAGATTCTCCAGCACTCTGCCAATTGTCTCCTACTGATCTAGGAAAAATCGGTCTAATACTTAGCCAATTCTCAGCCTTCCTTCAGCTTACCTTGCTCACGCAATTCCTATGGAATTATCTCCATATTAATTAAGAAAATCAACCTTCCTTGATTGTGCAATCCATCATGGCATCCCAATGACTTTATAATTGCACATGGGAAATTTTCTATAAATACAACTGATAGTTATGTTCCTATGAACTATGTTACAATAAGGATGAAGGGTCTTTTTATTATTTAAAAATAAGATAAAACCCTAAACAACCAAAACCCTAAACCGAGGAGATGTAACACCAAGAGTTTATGGGCCCCGTTGGGGTTAGTTGGGCAGCCAATTTCCTGGGGTCGTAACTTGGTCATATGATCTTTGTTTGACGCACATGATACCTCGTTAGAAAGATCTCTTCGAGGACTAAAACTACTAATGTGATTTCTAAGAAATTGCCAAACATTTCATGCCCAAAAAACATTGTTTGGGGCCTCAAAATGGCTCTGGAAGTTCAGGAGTTGAAAAATTGAAAAAAATAGTAAATTGTGCTATAATTAAGGAAACTGAAAAAATGAAAGAGACAATGGTGAGGGCTCAAGTGGAATAGGTGGGTGGCCACCAATATCCACCTCGATCACCTTAAATTAAATTTCTTAAGCTAACTCAATCATCATGACTTAGTTAACTGACACAAGTTTTTATGAGACAAAATTACAATTTATTGTCCAATTTATTTTAGGGAAAAATAAATTATACGCCTCACATTCCTCACTCCTGGTACATCAAAATTCCTCACCAGTGTGGATGCATTGTTTTTGGTCTTTTCTAGTTGCCAATTTCACTATTTCTCGTTACAAATTTCAACACTCCCTCTCAACAAGAAAGGAATTCAATCAATCCCCATATGGTACCTTTGGAATGTTCTACATGCTACACTTCTCTAGTGTTGTTTGCACCTACAAATCCTGAAACTGAATAGCCTCCGAACAACTGAATCAGTATAATGCATCTGTCATGAGAGTCTTCTGACTGCTGCTAGCTACTGCACCTATCTAGTACTGGATTCTCTGTGTTGCTGCTAACATCTGCATCTATGCCCTTTGAACTGTTGCTAACTCTGATTTGTGCTCCAATATTTGACATCTGTCACTCTGATTTCTGTCTTTCTGACATCTGATTACATCAATATAAATGATCCTTCCTACTACTATTGTACTGTGGGCTCCTCGTAGCCAGGTTCGATCCATGAGACATGCCATCTCAATGGACCTTGCCCAAATTTCTTAACTTGGGATTATGTCTACACATCACCCCACCTTACACCTCGAGGTATGGCTGCTCCCTCTTTCCATATGGCTCAAAATTCCCCCCTCATGGAGGTCTCTGCTTGAGTGGACACTTCCACTTGGTCTCCTCTCTACTTCTCCAATTGTGGTAGCTACTCTACAAGCTTCTGAGACTGCTTCTCATGAGAATGCATGTTGAGAGGTAATTTATGCTCCCTCTAAACCACCAAGTCTCTAACTTCTGCCTTTCTCCTCAAAGCTTTACATGCATCTGGTACCTCAAGTACATATAGGTTCTTGACTCGCGCACAGTGTAATTGTCTCGACGATACAAAAATTTTCTAAAAAAGAGTTGATTTTAAATTGATGATATCTCCCTCGTCCGAGCTCCGATTCGACGGATTTTTTTTCCCATTTGGGTAGATTTTCTCAAGGAATCCAATTATTCTATTTGTTTTTGAAAATTTTACACCAAAATCTTCAGATATTCTCTGCAAAATCACGGCCCAAAAAATTCCTTCTCTGATACCATGTAGAAAATCTAACCAACAAGATTCAATCTGATCTTGTAATCTACTAAATCAAGATACTGAATCCTTCCTACAATTTGTGGAAAAAAACATGTTCGCACAATCACATATAAGTAAGAGAAATAAATTATTAATTGCAGAAAAGCATGATGTATTTGGGGAAAGAAACTGCTCAAAACACCTCTATCTCTATTGTGTATTAATTTGAGGAATCATGAAACAATACATTAATTCTTAATCTCTCATGAGATTCTCCAGCACTCTTTCAATTGTCTCCCGTTGATCTAGGAAAACCCAGTCTAGTACTTAGCCAATTATCATCCTTACTTCAACCTGCCTTGCGCATGCAATTTTTGGGGAATTAACTCCTTATTAATTAGGAAAATCAGTCTCCATTATTTGCGCAATACATCATGGCATCCCAATGAATTTATAATTGCACATGGGAAATTTTCTCCAAATACAATTGATAGTTATGTTCCCTTTAACCTCTGTCTCAACTGGGTATTCCTCGAAACTGACATGCATGCAACTATTAATAGTGAGTTATCAATTATATTATTGATCACTCGTTGTGAATTAAATCTAATTTAATTCACTAGACCTCTCACTAGCTCATCACTTAGTTAGAACTAGTTAAATTGATTTTAACTTATTTAATTGAGTTAATTACACTTGCACCCCACTAATGCATCGACTTCAACTGGACCCCAAAAATATTATAATCCCTCTAGATGTCTCATCTTAGATCCTCAACTCGAATTTCTTGAGCTAACTCAGTCATCATGAGTTAATTAACTGACACAAGTTGTTATGAGATGAAATTACAATTTATTTATGGGAAAAATAAATTAGACGCCTCACATTCCTCACTCCTAGTGCATCAAAATTCCTCACCAGTGTGGGTGAATTTTTTTTTGTCCTTCTGGTTTCCAATCTCACTATTTCTTGTTGCAAATTTCAACATTTCAGAATTTGATGCGGCCTTCACACAAAGACACCATTGAAATCACATGCCTAGATTCTCATGAGAAACCTCTCTTAAGCTCGATCTGCCAGAAGAGAACCAACAATATGCCATATTACTTCCTAGCGAAAACTGACCATTAAGGTATGTAACATTCTTCTGAACCCTCACATGATGATATTGCTCTTGGAGGATGATCATGACCTCCCTTTAGCAACCCTTACTCGGCCCTCGTACTTGACCTACTTTAGGAATACATCTCTCTTCACCCCCTTGATCTGCCAGATAGTGGGAATACATGTCAAACATGCTAAGATGTGCCAAGTGATAAGGCATGCTAAGATGTGCAAGGGTGTGTCAATGCGTGTCAGGGAATTTCAAGACAACAGAAGGGAGAAAAAAGTTAAACTACAAGGAAATGAACACATAAGAGGGTTAATAAGTCATCAATTTACTTTTTCCAAGAGGGGCATGCTAGGCACACCAACACTGGGCAGCAATAGGTGCCAAGTGCAAAGTCTTAGTGCATTCTAACTGCCAAGTATTCCGTTTTTTCTTCTCGTCTACTTTCCAACAATTGATCATCACAAATAAATTTAATATTAAGCCATGCCAAATCATACCAAGGCATCTCAATGTATTGCATACATGCTAAGACTTTCCAAGCTCCAACACGTGCCAAGCGCCAATATGTGTTAGGGACTAGTGTTATGCATGTTATGAAGTGGAAGGGAATGTTGGAGAGTGCTAAGGTGTGCTAGAGAGTGATAATGCATGTTGATGAGTATTAAGGATTACTAGGAAAAAACATTAAAGGAGCACTAGGTAAAAATTCATTGTAGCTAATGAATATGAGGAACGTGTGCCAGAGACTAGTGTTAATGAGTGTTAGTTGTCATGCCAAGGAGGGAGTGACAAGGTATGCTAAGCATTGGTAAGGCATGTTAGGGAATATCAAGGCATGTCAAGAATTCCCAAAGTGTGCTTGGGAGTTCCAAGGTGTGCTAATTATATCATGTTCCAATTAATAGTGCCAAGATATGCCAATACATGCTAGGTGCTAAGGATATTGTGTCACAGGGTGCCAGGGTATGTCAATATGTGTCAAGGCAACAAAAGGAAGAACCAACATTAAGAGGGTTAATAAGTCAGGACTTTATCTTTTTGAAAAGGGGCATGCTAGGCACACTAATAAGAGGTCCTAAACATGCCAAGTGGCATTGTGTGCCAAGTACTAATGTATGTCAATGCATTCAACCAAGGTGTTCCAGGGCATGCTAGGGACTATATGCAGCATGCCAACACATGCTAGGAGAGTTCCATGTTGTGCTAGTGGATGCCACCATGTGCTTGGGCGTCAGTGTCATCACAATATGTTCTAGGTACAAATATGTTCCAAGACATGTGGGGTGCTAAGAAATGTTAGTGTGTGCCAAAGCATTAATTTAAGGTGTGCCCATATTGTTGACGATTGTTAGGTCTTTCTCATTAATAGAATTGTCAAAGCTTGATTATGTATTAAATAATATATTTCCTACACACAATAGTGGAACTTTATCTAAAGGGAATTTGCTAGATAATAAACTTAATAGATATGAATCATGTGTTGAATCATAGGAAATATCTATTCGAATAGTCATTACTTGAGGGAAATGATACACACTAATTACTTCTAAAAAAATTGACTGACCCTAACCACTATGGCCTTTGACATATTATAAAAAATACTCCACAATAATTGTATTAATTAATTATCTTTCGAAAAAAAATATATTAACAGGCACATAGTGTCATCAAAAACTCATTGGAATGATCGATGATGACATGCATTTTTGACCGTCACCAAAAGTAACAAAAAGAGCATTGGTGAGGGTCATTAAAAGTTCGTCACTAGAAGTGTCACCAAAGAGAGAATTAGTGATGGGCCTTTAACGACCCTCACCAAAAGTGTCACTGAAAATTTATTTGGTGACGAACCATAAAGGACCATCACTATATACACTTACAGTGATGGTTTTTTAATGATCAATAATGACGAACATTTTTTAACCGTCACCAAAAGTAACAAAAAGAGAATTGGTGAGGGTCATTAAAAGTCTGTCACTAGAAGTGTCACCAAAGAGAGAATTAGTGATGGGCCTTTAACGACCCTCACCAAAGTGTCATTGAAAACTTCTTTGGTGATAGACCATAAAGGACCATCAATATATACACTTACAGTGACGGTTTTTTAAGGACTGTCACCATATGTGACATTGGTGATGGACCTTAAAGGTCCGTCACAAGCATGACGCTCACCAATGTGCTTTTTTCTTGTAGTGCCTCAAAAGCAACAAATGACTTTGTTGCCTCACTATACCTCCATCATACAACCTATGTGGTGAAAACATAATGATCTCATCACCATAATGCATCCACACTCCTTGCTGCCCCATGATGAAAGTATCTTGCCAATCTTCCTCCCTCTTCTCATCCTATGGGAAAGGAAATGTCATAGGGTGACCAAACTCCCTCAAGAGTAGCCAACGCAGCATTGCCTCTTGCTTCCCAGTGTCATGGACTTGCAAGAGGTTTACCATTCTCTTGCCTCCCATCCACATCCACTCAACTCCATGTGGATGCCTCCTAGCCTTTCCCATCTTGGCATTCCTCCAATGACGTTTACCATCCTCCCATATCAGATCTTTCTCCTTGCACTTCATAAGAGGCTGAAATGCAACTCCTTAGAGACCTCCAAGAAAATATCTCTCATCAATGATTATTTTGGACCCATAAGGATCCAAAGGGGCTGAAGGCAAGGTCTTCTTGCTACTACCTCTTGACAGCGCTGTAACCCTCCTCCAGGGTGATTTGGCTATCTCATGCATCAACTCCCGGATGCACATTTGATTCTGAATCAACCTGCTTGGAGCAAGGTTCGCTCCATCCTCCAAGAATTCACACTCCAACCTCAAGGGTTGTGTGTAACTTATCAGTTATACATGAGGTTGAGAGTTTAAATCTCCCATGAACCCTTCAAATTTTCACAACGCAGTGCAATCCTGCCGCTCTATCTCAGCAATATCATTTGATCCTGGGCCATATGCAAACAAATCTCCAACCCTTTCCATAAAATTTTCTGAAATTTTAAGACATGGAAACATATGCATACCAAGGTCCTCTTTTCAATATGTCGGCTGATCCAACTGCTGGTGTAGAAGGTTGCTCTCTCAAGGTCATGGCAGCGCTGGTACTTGCCTCCTCCCATGGTGGTGTGGGTCTTCTCCCCATTGATATTTTATCATCAAAGGTTCTGATCAACTCTTGAGTGAACTCAGAAAAAGAAGTCACTCTTGTGTGGCTTAAGTGACTGCACCACCCAGCATTGGCTTCACCCTCCAAGTACAGAACTGCAACTTCTACTGCCTCCCTCTCTTCCACCAAATGAAGTATCAAGAATGCCTCAATATTTCTTGCCCAAGATTTTGCTGTTGTTGACCCATAAAATTTAGACAATAGGAATCTATTTCCTTTGATCTCTCCTTTTCTGCAAGATCTTTCCTCTTCTCTCAGTTGAATAAACTGAGGAAAATCTAGGGTCTCTTGGGAAGCCCTAGGTTGGCACTTGTATTTTTCCAAATACCAACTCAGGATTTCATGCTCTAAATTATCTCCTTGCTCTTCAATTCCTCTATGAGAATAGGAAGTTCTTTTATATTCTTCTACTTCTTGAAACCTTCCAGAGGTCTCACTGCAACTCTCTCCTCCTTGAAACCCTCTTGGAGTTTCAATGCATTTCTCTTCTCCTCTCTTCTTAGATCTGAAAATGGATGAGAGTAAGCTCATCCTCTAGATAATTTTTTTTTCCTATTCTTCTTATCTTCTGGGTGGATCTAAAATCCACAGCTGAGCCAAGATAGCAGCTTCGATACCACTGTAATATCCCAAATTGGGAACAGCTACACTATTGGGAATAATCTGAGTTATTACCGATGTGGAGCTTTAGCGAACCATGAGCATTGAAATTAATAGAAGCTCATTATATGTCAAATAACATCACACTAGAAGATGAAAGAACCTCAGCAAGAGATTGGCCTATATTCTCCATCATAGGTGGGGAAATGCAGCAATATAGGGCATAAAACTGTTGTCTTCAGAAAATAACGCTATGTAATTGATAAATGGGACTGGGATCCCTTAGAAGACATGGTATAAAACTTACATGCAGAATTAGAGGTGAAATAAATCACGCTAGCTCATATAAACAGATATCTCGAGTCAATGCAACTAAAATAAGCCCAAAACCCCATAGTCTAGCTCATGCAGCAACTACTGAAGCAAGGAAAGCGTGATTATAATGAGGTTTTCTATATTAAATTATGAGAGAAGTCTGATATAGATTTTACATTAATCATACAGCAAAGAAATGGAGGATTAAGAACTTATACAATAGAGACAAGACACCCGGCAAAGGTTTTCGATAAAATGCATGAATAACAAACAATACTGCAGAAATAACACAGTTACTGCATCTATGTATTATAAATGGCTGAATATGACATGAGATTATAGAATAATACAAATAAATGGCCCCTGGCCTCTTCTTAACACTCCCGGAGGGAAATCAGCGCCTCCTCCTCAAATACTAGCACATAATCAAAGGATGCAACACTGTTGCTGCTGCCCCTACATCAACGACGCAGTTTTCTGAAGGAGACTGTGTTGTGGCTGAGTATGAATGAATGGACCCAATCCAATTTCTGAAATGAAGCTAAAATCACTCCCCTTTGATCCCTTAAGTAAGTTGATCTAAAGAGAGGATGGAATTCGCGCATAGGAATTCCTTGCACTAAGCAGTGCAGCAACTCCGACTAAACAACTGAAGCATGCATGTGGTCTCAAGACCAAAATAGATGAATACATGAATGCCTATCCTTTGATGCTATGCCTTCCTTTTATCTTTTGTGAGCTTCCTTACCCTGGACCCCACACAAAGTTGAGGTGACTTCTTCATGAAGCTTCCTCTTTCAAAACTGCACTGCCCTAGTTAGCTTCCCTCCTCTTTGTGACAATGTTGTTGACTTGGTCAAGTGGAACCAATCCACCTGCAATGCCTCTGTTCACACCAATGGATCGTCAATCCGGTTCTCATATGTGTGTCTAAGCTGATCCTTGTTCACATTGAGCTAGTTTACTTGAGTATTTCTTCCTCCTCAAGAATGGTTGTTGACTTAGTCAAACTTGACTATGTCTCCATCTAAAATGTCCTTGTTTATAGTTGGAAGTGTAAAACAAGCTCTTAAGGTGACCTCTTCCCTTAATAAGGTGGGATTTATTCATATTTTATTGTTCATGGGCCTCCTTACCCATTTATTACTCTCCTAGGTGAAAGTAACAAAATCTAATATTTCAATTTGCTTATGTGTAAATTTTGGAATGTTACAACATTCTTGTTGCAATACTGATGCTCATCAATGATCACAGTGATAATTTGGTTTAATAACTCTCAAAATGTCTTCTTGGAAATGAATTACAATACTCACATGTGGATAAATTATCCTTGGCAGTCGTCTTTGCTTTCAATTCTTTCCGACATTACATCCTGCTATGTGAGACTACCGTCATTGCCCTGGATTATCCCATGAGACATATTCTATCTCTTCAAGTTATTGGACGAAATTATTTTAAATGTATCATCATCCTCCAAAAATTTTATTTGGTATTCGCTATTTCCAAGGTGATAAATTCCTTAGTCTTCGCAGAATTATTTCGGACCTTCCGAGAGTCGATCTGGATGAAGTAGCCCATGACCTTATGCCAGATGAATATGTTTATATGGTCGACTCTACTAATCCATGGTATGAAGACATTCTTGTATATCTATTGTTACACAATAATTTTTCACCCTCCCTGCAATCCCCATCTCTCCCATTGGAGGGTCTTTTCTATGACCAATAAGCAGTGTCATGCCTTGCAAATACCATCATTGCATCCCTTTCCATGAGGACAACATTTCTTCTGTTGATCATTTCCTGAGCAGACCTCTAAAAACACCTGTTTTTTCCTTGGCGCTAGTATCCCGTTATGTTCTCGTGCCAATGAGGAAAATTAACACTGAGCCCGCGCCAATTGGCGCTCTGTCCCAGTTGAGCACCCGCGCCAATCTGCTTATGGAAAGTTTTTTAAAAAAAGGGGCTGAATAGCTGAATGGTTGAATAGCTGAAGGGCGGAATAGCTAAAGGGCTGAATGGCTGAATAGCTGAAGGGCGGAATAGCTGAAGGGCTAAATGGCTGAATAGCTGAATGGCTGAATGGCTGAATGGTTGAGTCTCCAAGAGCCTTCATAGCCTAAAGAATGCTGCAAGAGCCTTAATAGTCCCCATAGAGCCAAATCATTAGCAAGCAGATTGATGATCGAAGAGAGAAGCTTGTCCCCATTCCCGATGAGCTTTACCGAGATGTATTCCGCTGACGACCCACCGAAGGAAGATTCAGCGTCAGACCTAGGTTGTATTTTCCTTTGTATGAATTAATGATAAGCGACTATTGGTTTTGGTTCCACTCGTATTGTTCATTATGATCATGAGTTGTGTCTTCTCTGACTGATACATAATTGCATATATTGGGTTTTACGCTTGTGTTTGTCATTTTTCTTGTGTATGCAGGTGTTCGATCACAGCTAGTGAGAGGATTGTGATCTGCTGGAGCATGGAAATGGGAGCGCCATCTTCTCTACGAACAACAGCATTGGAATTGAGGTAGGCGTTGGACTTGAGGTAGGCCTTCTTCGCAAGTTGGTTTATTGCAATTAGGAACCTGTGCCTTAGCGTGATACGATTGTTGCTAGACCCGATCTAGGCTAGTAGGGATCGCCTCTGTCTGTAGAGGGGATTTACCTCCACAACAATTTGGCGACTCCGCTAGGGAGTTAGCTTGTTGTTTTTTTTATAAACTACAGATGGAGCTTGAAGTTAGCCAGATAGCCTTCGAAACGCTCTTGCTCTGCATTAGCGAAAGTAGATGAATGCTGCTTCAGTCAATCTTCGGTCTAGTTTATGAACTAAACACTTGGAGTATTGTCTTGTCTTTCGGTCGATTCTTGAATTTGCTTTCTTGATCAGCTCTTTTGGCTGGCTCTTTTCGTGTGTTTGGCTTTTGTTTTCAGCTTCAACATCATTAGTCTACTTCTTGGATTGCTCTTTTTTTATTTTTTGCATAGAAAACTTGATTGGTGCGCTTAATAGCCTGACAGTCGTGCCAATTGGCGCCAGTTGCCAGTGTATTACCCGCGCCAATCCTGTTCTGGCGCTAAATTCCGCCTGACAGTCACGCCAATCCTGAAAGGTGCTAGGTTTTGCTCTGTTTTGAGCTTTCTGAGCCTGATCTGTGATTTTTGTTTCATTTCTTTGACTGCCTGAGTGTTCTGGAGCCTTGTTTGAATGACTGCGACCTTCATCCTTTGGTTTTTTGCCCTCTTCTATCGATTTTACATTTTAGCCATAGGGCATCTAGGTGCTATTGTGCATCGAGCCTCCCGTGGGAGTTTTTGGTTTCTGTCGGTTCAGTTATCTTTGTGATTGCTTCTCTGCGTTCGTTTGGTGGTTTTCTATCATTTTATTGAATTATTTGAGTGATTGGATTCTTCTTCATTCGAATTCCGCTTTGTCTCACTTTGAGCCTAGAGTACATGGTTCATTTGAGTCTTGGAGATTCTGCTTGAAGTGGTGATTCTGGTCTTGGTTGGGAGAAATTCTTTGTTTTTCCATTTTCAGGCATTGGTGCTTGTTGTTATTTAGCAACCCGCGCCAACTGGCCATTGGCGCTAGTTGTCAGTGAGCAAGTCGTGCCAGTTGGCGCTAGTTTCACCTACCCAAGTCGTGCCAATTTCAGGGTGTGTGAAAATTGAGACTTTTTCCCTAAATCCTTCACCGGTGTGTCTTTCCCTTCTGGTATTTTCCCTATATAAGCATAGATTACATTGCTCATTGTTTGAAATATCTTATTTCCATGATTGTTTGATGTAAAAGGGAATGAATGCCTTGTTTTGATTTCTTGCTTTGGAAGTCCTCTTTGTGTTTGACCTCATATGTCTTGTCGCCTTTTGAGGGATTTCATTACAAAGTGTTTGAAACAACGATTGCATTCTTAGTGTTTGTTTACATCTCTTTTTCATTCGTCCTTCATTAAGGAGTTTTGCATTCTTTTAGTTTTCGTTTCAAAGTTTTTTTTTCATGCATTAGATCACATTGCATTGAAAAGTATTTTTGAGATTTATCATTGAACTTAGATCACATTGTTTAATGATTGAAAGCTAAAAATCGCTTTGAGTGCATTCTCTTTCATTAAAATCATGCATTAAGTATATTCTTATTTCATCGAAAAATGCATTGAGTGTATTCTTATCATTTGAAAAGAAAAAAGGAAATTGTGCATAGATTACAATTGCATAGTTTTCAAAAAAGAGGATTTTGCATAGATTACATTGCATTATTCGCATCGTTGAATGTTTGAAATTACTTTTGGATAGTGAAAGTTATCTAGTTTGGAAAATATTTCGTTTGCAGTGTTGTTCTATGTTGCATCATTGTTTGAAGCTCTTCCCTCAACTAGATAACATTCATCGAACTGAAATTTTTCTTTTCTCCTATAGCTGCATATAGGAGATTGTCAGATGACATACAGTAGGGCCTTGAAACTGAAACATAATTGAAGATAAACATTAAAATTTATTCAATTTACACTAAGGCAGCATTGACACATTAATGAATATTTAGAGGTCTAGGCTAGAGACGTGTTCCGGCGTCTTTAAACCTAGTAGCTGTCGTTCGCCTCTTGGCTTTAGACAATACTAGTATGAAATTGTTCTCCCCGTACTGTCGCGTATATAAAGGGAGACCCCACTAGGTTTCTATCCTTTATCCATAGGAAGCCAAGTCTGCCGCCCTATACCCGTGATACAGCGGACACAACATTCGGGGAGATTGCCTGCACGTACGTTAAGTCCTTGGTTGATTTCTTTTTCATTTTGAAACTAAGGTGTATATTGCAGTTCACGGATATCTGGTACAAACTTTTTCCTAGATTTCCAGAGTAGTCATTTCAATCTTTTCTGACTCTTTAAATTTGAAAAAGTCATCAAGCACTTGTCCTTTCATTCTTGTTTCCAATCTGAAAGTGATAGAGTCACCTTTTGCCTGTTTCTTGACTCTTAAAATATGAAATGACAGATTTTTGTTTCAATGTTTTAAAAATTAACTGCCCACGAAATATTCCTGGTTAAAGTTAGTTTCCTTAGGGTGTTGTTCTACAGTTGTTTCTTATGGCAACTTTTCTGGAGTTCACCGACCAAGGAATCCCCTCCGATGGGAATCCTGGTCATTTTCTTCCTTTTGGGAATGTTGGTGCTCCTTACATGGCAACGTTGTCCCTTCCTGGGTTAACTGTTGGGCTACCTGTTTGGTTGTTTTCAACCTTTGTGGTCCTGAATGTCTCGGCTACTGTTCAATCAGTTCCTCCTCCTAAACAAAATCATGTTGATTCCAAGGTGGAACTCTCCCCTTCTTCGCCTGTTTCTGCGTCCTCCTCTTCTACTTCGCTTGGTGAAAGTCTGGATTTGAGTAACCAGGTGGCTAAGAAGAAGAAGAAGAAGACAAAGAAGAAGAAGTCTGATAAGCGAGAGGCTAAGGCTGCAGCTACTGCCTCTGAAACACCTCCTCTTTTTAAACCTCCCAACCCTCCACGGAAAGTCAAGTTCCCTTGCATGTTGTGCACAGGAAACCATCTTCTTCGAGATTGCCCTGGCATTCCCAAGGTACTCGAAGTATGGTCCAACAGTCACCCGCCATTGCCCTTGGCTTCTGGGATTCAGGTTGGGGGCATGTCTTCAACTGGTGTTGGTAAGGCTCCTAAGAAGCAGGGTAAGATTACCAATCCCTATAATTTGTGTGGGGGGCACCATGCCATTCACCTTTTTCCGTATATGGATGAAGCCAAGAGATTTTTGGAAAACTCAGCTGTTTCCACACTGTGCCTTCCAGTTGGTTATAAACATCTTTCTCTAAGTCCTCCACTAGCTGATCCTATGATTGGTCAAGAGTCATCCTTGGTCGATCCCGCTCCCTCAGAAATTCAAATTCAGGAATCCTTTCCCGACCAACCATTGGTCGTGGGATCAGTTGAGCTGGCCCCGTCTGTGGTGCACTAGGTCTTTTCCATTGAGAGTGGACCTCACATCCCTCAGGTTCTTCTTGTTTCTTCAGATTCTTCAGACTTGGAGAAAGATTCTCCTATCCCTACACCTCAAGAAGCTACTCCTCCACCTCCCATGATGGAGGTCTAGGAGGATACTCCTCCCACCTTCGAGATGGAGGTCGTGGAGGATGCCCCTTCTTCTCCTGTAACACCAGGGGAAGACCATCTCGGTTCGATGGTAGCCCCTTCGAGTATTTTGGTCACTTCCTTTGATTGGAATCGATTTGTAGAATACCGCCTTCCGTCTTATGTGCCTTTCGAGATAACAGTACAAGCCTTTGGTCTAGTTGTACCCAGCACCATTATAGATGAAGGTGCATCTGTTAGTATTTTATCCTCGACTACCTGGCAAGCTTTTGGTTCGCCACCTCTTGTGCCTATTACGTCGAATCTGTTGGCATTTAACAGAAGAACAAGTCAATCATTAGGGATCCTTCCAAGGTTACCTGTTACTTTCGGAGGTAAAACCATCCATATGGATGTGATGGTTGTTCCAAGCCCCTTGGATTTAAATATGCTCTTGGGGCACGATTACACCTATGCCATGGGAGAGCTTGTCTCCTCCCTTTTTCGTGTGGCCTGTTTTCCGCATGAAGGACGGATCATGACCATTGATCAGCTTTCTTTCTTTGGTCCTGATATGGCAACTGGCCCGCCATCATCCCTTCCTAGTTTTTATCCACCCATTGTATCTACCCCACCACAGGTCAACTATGTGGCTACCTACCCCGTGCCTGTGCTCAGTGATAGTGCCATTGTGCATCAAGTGATAGGGGCATTGGGTCTTGACTTCCAGGATGTTTTCCTTCCATCAGGAGTGGAACTCTTGGAAGCGATGACTTCTTGTTCATTATGATGAGTTGTCTTCGGAGCACAATTTGTTTCCTTATGTCAACCTCCTTAAAAAATGAAACAAGGTTGTCGGAGCACAGTTCATTTTCTTGTGTCAAGCTCCTTAAAAAATGAAACAAGCTGGTCGGAGCAGAGTTCCTTGTCTTGTGTCAAGCTCCTTAAAAAATGAAACAAGGTTGTTAGATCAGAGTTCCTTGTCTTGTGCAAAGCTCCTTAAACCATGAAACAAGGTGTCTAAGGATAGTTATTTTAATGTGTTAACCTCATTAAGATAATGAAACATGTTCCCGTTCAATTCGAGTCTTTGATAAGTTCTCGTAAAATCCCAGTCGAGTCTTCCTCTTGATCTCGTAACTTGAACCTTCACTCCATCTGCCTTTCATATGGACTGAAGCTTGGGGGGCATGCACCTCACATTGAGTCACCATGCTGGGAGGCATGCTTACTTTTTCAAGCATAGTTTGTTTCCGTTTCAAGCTTGTGTAAAAATGAAACTGGTTTCAAGCATAGTTTATCTTTGTTTCAAGCTTGTGTAAAAATGAAACCAACTTCAAGCAGAGTTTCCTGATTTCAAGCTTGTGTAAAAATTAAACCTTTCCCATTTTACCTCTCATGATTGCCATTTTATCCGCCTGTTTTGCCAGATGAGCCTTGGTTTTCTCACTCCATCGTCACTATCTGCTTGGCCGATCATATGCCTTCACTTGATTGTTTTACCCATTCCTAAGGAACTGCTGCGATGAGTGGTCTTGTTAGCCAGCCTCTTAACCTTTATTTGTTCTGAGCAGTTCCACCATTACGGGAACCAGTTGCTTCCCTTTATACCACTCATTCCTCTAGGAGGAGTCATCTTTCAGCTCTTTTCTGACTCTCTAAACATGAAAAGATAACCGAGTCACTTGTCATTTTGATCTTGTTAAAGTGGCCACGAAATGACATCTGCCCAGTATACGTTTACCCCTTTTTCGGACTGGGATAGATTATTTACGAAAAAGGAATACCCTAGCCTATCGCGACTAGGACGTTTTCTCATACATAGTTTTCTACCTTTTCGGATATGAGGAACTATTTATGAAAATGGACCGTTGGATTTTACTTTTCTACTGTCTTTTCAAACTCTATAAACATGAAAAGATGTCGAGTTCTTCCTTTGTCAGACTCGTTAAACGCTGATGACATTGGATTCAGTTGTGATGAAGATATTCAAGTTTCTCCTTCCTGGGGCTCGTTAAATGCACTAGGTTGGGTTTGTCTGAAGGATGAAATTATATGACAAGCATATGGTATCCTCTTCAAGCTTGTGTAAAACTAAAGAGGTACTCGCTAGAAATGGTGGGGAAAAATGGAACCAGCATCATTTTCGTGTCGGCAATATGTCGCTCTTGAACATGGCACTTGTCTCCATTCGTGTCGGGTTGGGGACATCTCATCTCGTTTTTCACTTGCGCCGGTGGGTTTGGGTGATCCCTTTTGACCTCTCATCTACTATTTTCCTCGTCATCATGTCCTCTGATCTTTTGATGTCAAATACTGCCAAATCCACTATCGTGCCGCTGATATGTTCAAGAGAAGTTGACCTCTGCAAGTTTCAACCTTCCTCTGATTCTCATCTGATCTTGATTCACAAAGACATTATGTTCCTCTGTCTCGTGTCGATGATGTGGGAAACACTATGGCCCACCTTCAATTAAGGTCGCTTCCTGTCGACTCCAGCTCATTATCCAGGAAGCTGATCTAGAGACTCCCTTCTGGTACCTTGGAGCCTGCATGCCTCAATGGTAGGTTCTTCGCGTTCGACGTGAGGTTTTCGTCATTGGCCTCCGATCGAGTGATTCTACAGGTGTTCGATGCCAGCTCACTAATTCACATGCCATAGATTGTACCTATAGTACCTTGAGGGCCATTGTCATTATTGGTGGTCCCTCTCGCATTTGTTAACAGCTTTCATCATTAGCTGGTAATCAGGCGATGTTCTCGCATGTTCGACTCCAGATCACTTATTCACATGCTTGAACTTGTACTTTGTTCGGGTCAAGATGGAGCGCAAGACCCTAGATTTTGTCTGTTAGAATCCAGGCTGCGATTTTGTGGATTATTATGATTGGTTACATGACTCACTGATTGGATGGCTGCGACCATACCTGAGTCTATTTATCATTCCTTACTGGATGGCTGCGTCCATACCTTGGATCTGGATTACTGTATACTCTGTTATGGATGGCTACGCCCATACCACATATATCATGTATTTGAGATATCAGTTGTACTTCTCTACAAAGGTTTTCCGATGGCAATATTTTCAGTTAGGACACATTCTTGTAAAGAATTTCACCTCTCTCTCTCTTACGGGCCTCATGCTTTAGGGGGCATCTGTTACACAATAATTTTTTACCGTCCCTGCAATCCCCATCTCGCCCATTGGAGTGTCTTTTCTGTGACCAATAAGTAGTGTCATGCCTTGCAAATACCATCATTACATCCCTTTCCATGAGGACAACATTTCTTCTATTGATCATTTCCTGAGCAGACCTCTAAAAACACCTGTTTTTGCATTGGCGTTGGTAGCCCGTTATGTCCTCGCGCCAATGAGGAAAATTAACACTAAGCCCACACCAATTAGCGCTCTGTCCCAGTTGAGCACCCGCACCAATCTACTTATGGAAAGTTTTTTTTAAAAAGAGGCAAAGTTTTGATTACAACAACTTCGTGGATGAGTCATGAGGAGTGGTTTCGACTGAATAACCATGGCCTTCCTCCTTTGGCCTCTTGTTTCCACCTTATGGGGAACCTCCCAAGGGATAAGGCCTCCCTTCCACTATTGTAGGGATCCCAACCTCCTCCTCTCCTCTATAAATATAGCCTTCATCCATTGATGAAGGGGCTGAATAGCTTAATGGCTGAATAGCTGAAGGGCAGAATAGATGAAGGGCTGAATGGCTGAATAGCTGAAGGTCAAAATAGCTGAAGGGCTGAATGGCTGAATAGCTAAATGGTTGAATGGCTGAATGGTTGAGTCTCCAAGAGCCTTCATAGCCTAAAGAATGTTGCAAAAGCCTTGATAGTCCTCATAGAGCCAAATCAATAGCAAGGAGATTGACGATCGAAGAGAGAAGCTTGTCCCCATTCCCGACGAGCTTTACCGAGATGTATTCCGCTGACGACCTGCCAAAGGAAGATTCAGCGTCAGAGCCAGGTTGTATTTTCCTTTGTATGAATTAATGATAAGCGAATATTGGTTATGGTTCCACTCGTATTGTTCATTATGATCATGAGTTGTGTCTTCTCTGACTGATACATAATTTCATATATTGGGTTTTACGCTTGTGTTTTTCGTGTTCCTTGTGTATGCAGGTGTTCAATCGCAGCTAGCGAGAGGATTGTGATCTGCTGGAGCAAGGAAACGGGAGCTCCATCTTCCCTATGAACAACAACATTGGACTTGAGGTAGGCCTTCTTCGCAAGCTGGTTTATTTTAATTAGGAACCTGCGCCTTAGCGTGATACGATTGTTGCTAGACCCGATCTGGGCTAGTAGGGATCGCCTCTATCTGCACAGGGGATTTACCTCCACAACAAATTGGCCATCCACTGGGGATTCCTTGTCTTGTTTCAAGCTCCTTAAAAAATAAAACAAGGTCTGTTGGAGCAGAGTTTCTTGTCTTGTGTCAAGCTCCTTAAAAAATGAAACAAGGTCTGTTGGAGCAAAGTTCCTTGTCTTGTGTCAAGCTCCTTAAAAAATGAAACAAGGTTGTCGAAGCAGAGTTCCTTGTCTTGTGCCAAGCTCCTTAAACCATGAAACAAGGTGTCCTGAGGATAGTTCTTTTAATGTGTCAACCTCCTTAAAATAATGAAACACGTTCCCATTCAATTCGAGTCTCTGATCAAATCTCGTAAAATCCCAGTCGAGTCTTTCTTAGATCTCATAACTTGAACCTTCACTCCCTCCATCTGTTTACTCAGGTGCATGGACTGAAGCTTGGGGGGAATGTACCTCGAATTGAGTCACCATGTTGGGGGCATGCTTACTTTTTCAAGCATAGTTTGTTTCCATTTCAAGCTTGTGTAAAAATGAAACCGGTTTCAAGCATAGTTTATCTTTGTTTCAAGCTTGTCTAAAAATGAAACCAACTTCAAGCAGAGTTTCCTGATTTCAAGCTTGTGTAAAAATGAAACCATTCCTTTTACCTCTTGTGATTGCCATTTTATCAGCCTGTTTTTGCCAGATGAGCCTTGGTTTTCTCACTCCATCGTCACTATCTTCTTGGCCAATCATATGCCTTCACTTGATTGTTTTACCCGTTCCTGAGGAACCGTTGCGATGAGTGGTCTTGTTAGCCAGCCTCTTAACCTTTATTTGTTCTAAGAAGTTCCACCATTACCGGAACCAATTGCTTCCCTTTATACCACTCGTTCCTCCAGGAGGAGTTATCTTTCAGCTCTTTTCTGACTCTCTAAACATGAAAATATTGTCAAGTCACTTGTCGTTTTGATCTCGTTAAAGTGGCCATGAAACGACATTTGTCGAGTATACGTTTACCCCTTTTTCGGGTTGGGATAGATTATTTACGAAAAAGGAATACCCTAGCCTATCGCGACTAGGAGGTTTTCTCAGACATAGTTTTCTACCTTTTTGGATCTGAGGAACTATTTACGAAAAGGGACCGTTGGAGTTTACTTTTCTGCTGTCTTTTCAAACTATCTAAACATGAAAAGATGTCGATTTATTCCTTTGTCAGACTCGTTAAACCCTGATGACATTGGATTTAGTCATGATGACGATATTTGAGTTTTTACTTCCTAGGGCTCGTTAAATGTACTAGGTTGGTTTTGTCTAAAAGATGAACTTATATGACAAGCATATGGTATCCCCTTCAAGCTTGTGTAAAAATAAAGAGGTACTCGCCAGAAATGGTGGGGAAAAATGGAACCAGCATCATTGTCGTGTCGGCAGTATGTCGCTCTTGAACATGGCACTTGTCTGCATTCATGTCAGGTTGGGGACATCTCATCTCATTTTTTACTTGCCTCCGTGGGTTTGGGTGATCCTTTTTGACCTATCATCTGCTCTTTTCCTCGTCATCATGTCCTCTGATCTTTTGATGTCAAATACTGCCAAATCCACTGTCATGCCTCCGATATGTTCAAGAGAAGTTGACCTCTGCAAGTTTCAACCTTACTCTGATTCTCATATGATCCTGATTCGCAAAGACATTATGTTCCTCTGTCTCGTGTCGATGATGTGGGAAACACTATGGCCCACCTTCGATCAAGGTCGCTTCCTCTTGACTTCAGCTCATTATCCGGGAAGCTGATCTAGAGACTCCCTTCTGGTACCTTGGAGCCTGCATGCCTCAATGGTAGGTTCTTCGCGTTTGACGTGAGGTTTTCTTCATTGGCCTCTGATCGAGTGATTCTATGGGTATTCGATGCCAGCTCACTGATTCACATGCCGTAGATTGTACCTATAGTACATTGAGGGCCATTTTCATTTTTGGTGGTCCCTCTCGCGTCTATTAACAGCTTTCATCATTGGCTGGTAATCAGGCGATGTTCTCGCATGTTCGAATCCAGATCACTTATTCGCATGCTTGAACTTGTACTTTGTTCGGGTCGAGATGGAGTGCAAGACCCTAGATTTTTTTTGTTAGAATCCAAGCTGCAATTTTGTGGATTATTATGATTGGTTACATGACTCACTGATTGGATGGCTGCGACCATACCTGAGTCTATTTATTGATCCTTACTGGATGGCTGTGTCCATACCTTGGATCTGGATTATTGTATACTCTGTTATGGATGGCTGCACCCATACCACATATATCATGTATTTGAGATATCAGTTGTACTTCTCTACGCAGGTTTTCTGACGGCAGTGTTTTCAGTTAGGACACGTTCTCGTAAAGCATTTCACCCCTCTCTCTCTTTCAGGCCTCATGCTTTAGGGGGCATCTGTTACACAGTAATTTGTCACCGTCCCTGCAATCCCCATCTCACCCATTGGAGGATCTTTTCTGTGACCAATAAGTAGTGTCATGCCTTGCAAATACCATCATTGCATCCCTTTCCATGAGGACAACATTTCTTTTGTTGATCATTTCCTGAGAAGACCTCTAAAAACTCCTATTTTTGCCTTGGCACTGGTAGCCCGTTATGTCCTCACGCCAATGAGGAAAATTAACATTGAGCCCATGCCAATTGGCACTTTGTCCTAGTTGAGCACCCGCGCAAATCTGCTTATGGAAAGTTTTTTAAAAAAAGAGGCAAAGTTTCGATTACAACAACTTTGTGGATGAGTCATGAGGAGTTTTTTCAATTGAATAACCATGGCCTTCCTCCTTTGGCCTCTTGTTTCCACCTTATGTGGAACCTCCCAAGGGATAAGGCCTCCCTTCCACTATTATAGGGATCCCAACCTCCTCCTCTCCTCTATAAATATAGCCTTCATCCATTGATGAAGGGGATGAATAGTTGAATGGCTGAATAGATGAAGGGCAGAATAGCTGAAGGGATGGATGGCTGAATAGCTGAAGGGTGGAATAGCTGAAGGGCTGAATGGTTGAATAGCTGAAGGGCGGAATAGATGAAGGGGTGAATGGCTAAATAGTTGAATGGTTGAATGGCTGAATGGTTGAGTCTCCAAGAGCCTTCATAGCCTAAAGAATGCTGCAAGAGCCTTGATAGTCCTCATAGAGCTAAATCAATAGCAAGGAGATTGACGATCGAAGAGAGAAGCTTGTCCCCATCCCCGACGAGCTTTACCGAGACGTATTCTGCTGACGACCCACCGAAGGAAGATTCAGCGTCAGAGTTAGGTTGTATTTTCCTTTGTATGAATTAATGATAAGTGACTATTGGTTATGGTTCCACTCATATTCTTCATTATGATCATGAGTTTTGTCTTCTCTGAATGATACATAATTGCATATATTGGGTTTTACGCTTGTGTTTGTCGTGTTTCTTGTGTATGCAGGTGTTCGATCGCAGCTAGCGAGAGGATTGTGATCTGCTGCAGCAAGGAAACGGGAGCGCCATCTTCTCTACGAACAACAGCATTGGACTTGAGGTAGGCCTTCTTCGCAAGTTGGTTTATTGCAATTAGGAACCTGCGCCTTAGCGTGATACGATTGTTGCTAGACCCAATCTGGGCTAGTAGGGATCGCCTCTGTTCGCAGAGGGGATTTACCTCCACAACATCTATAAACACAATGGTTTCACTCATATCTATTGCTAGATGACCTTCATCATATTTGACACCATGCTAAACAATACTTAGTGCTCAATGATACCTTGTATCGTTGTGGTTCTGATTTAGTTCTTCAACATTGTCTTAACCTTGCAGAAGCAGAACAAGTTCTTAATGGCTTCCATGTTGGGGTGTGTGGAGGTCATCTATAATGCATGGCTACTACCCTAATAATCTTGCGCATAGGATAATACTTGCCAACTTTATTCAAATATTGTATTAGTGCAGTCCAGCAGTGTCATCCTTGTCAATTATATGCAAAGAAAATGTGTGCACCCCTTCCCCTCTACACCCGGTTTTCATTGTCGACCCATTTTCTAAATGGGTAATCAACTTCATGACTTGAAACCACACTTCCTATCATGGACATGACTACATTTTTGTTTTTGTGAACTATTTAAAAAAATG
The DNA here is from genome assembly GCA_034641835.2 of Pinus albicaulis. Lineage (NCBI taxonomy): Eukaryota > Viridiplantae > Streptophyta > Pinopsida > Pinales > Pinaceae > Pinus > Pinus albicaulis. The sequence goes on along the minus strand of CM076580.1, from coordinate 398,416,970 downwards.
GTTTGAATCCATTCCCACTTTTCGGGCTGATGGAGAAACGTTTTCCTTATTCCTGTCAGGTCCTATGTCATTCGCCCTACCCCGCACAATTGTTACCGCCCACAGTTCACACTTTTAGAGTCACATGATGTCTGATTTGACTTCTATGCTTGGTTTTTGTCAATACCATTCTTCTTCCTACCACCCACAGGCTAATGGCCAAGTCGAATCCATTAACAGTGTCCTTAATACCATGATCTATTGGCTAGTATGAAATCACAAAAACTTATGGCATAGAATGTTATATTCTACACTTTGGGCATATTTAATTTTAGTCAAAACTGCTACATGCTTCATGCCATTTCAATTTTCTTATGACCTCGCAACGTTTCTTCCTATCGAGTGCCAAATTCCATCCCTTAAACTTGTTTTTGAACTCCTATTTAGTACCACTATTGAAGAAGAGCGCTTGCTCTCACTTAATCATTTGGATGAGACTCGTCAAGTTGTTTCATTAGCTCTCGAAGCACATAATTTCCAAGTCAAAGATCAATACGATAAACATATCAAGCCTCGTTCTTACCAAGAGGGTGACCTTGTCCTACTTTACGATAAAAATCATGATCTCTTGGGGGCAGGAACACTTCAACAACTATGGATAGATCCATTTGTTATCACTAAGGTTAATTCCAAAGGTTCCTACGAACTTTAGGACTATGACAGAATCCCACTCACAAAGCCCCATAACAGGCTCTATCTTAAAAATTATTTTGTCTAGTGTTATACTAAGCATGTGCTTTGTAATTTTATGTATATAAGTTTTGTTTCTTTATGGCTTGTCTGGATATTTTTGGATTTTAAAGGTTATTTTTCTCATGCATGTATCTTCTTTTGCACAAATTTCCACTTCACTCTTGCCATAGGTTGGATATGAATATGGTGTCAATTGTCACACACGACACATTGCATCAGTTTCTTGGGTCCTTTACACACTTGAGTCATAACTACTTAGTTCTAGTGGAGTCTTCCTTGGTTATGCCACCAATAATATTTTTTAGTATATGTTGGTCATTGAATTCCTCATCAAATCTATATATCTCGACATCTCTGATTTAGTGCTCACATTAGACTCTCAGCTTGTATTTATGAATTTGACTAATCATTATCACATTCGTAACCTGGTCATATTGTGTCTTTTTTAAGACTAATGATTTTGGAACCTCAATTTGAATCTCTTAATTATGAACACATTCCAAGAGAATAAAATGCATTAGTTGAATCATTGGAAAACTATGTATTGGATTGGAATCTGTCGCATTTGTTTTAGTTACGTGCATGAAGGTACAATTTTCATTATAAAATTTACATAAAAAACATCAAACGCACCATAAATTCACAAAAAAATATTTCTATATCTATATAGATTGTTTCCAGTCTTTCTACATAAAAAAATTCCCAAAACTTAAGCATTTTATACAAAATGGCTTCACTAAGCCTTGGTATGAAACCCTACAACCATACTCTAATCATGTTGAGCTAGCTTCTCATGACAACAGATCATTGCTCTAGCTAACCTCCTTAGAGGAACCAAAAAATGCTCCAGTACACCCACTATGTGTCGTTGCAAATGGATTGGTATCTCTTTCATGGGAAGAGGTGACACACCCATGCTCAATCCCTCAAGGTTCGTGGCAACCTCGCAGAAAATTTTTTATCACCTCCCTCTTCAGCAGTTGTCATGGCCTCTGCTGCTACGCCAACCCCAAGTAGTTGATTACCGCACCTAGCATGGCGAGTTGTACTCGTAGGATGAACCAGTGCCACATCTGTGTCAAGCCAAGATTCATGTTAGAATTTTTCACCCATAAAAAAAAATTGCATAAACTTCAAAAGGCAAAAAATACTTTTGTCAATGATTTATCCTCTTAGGTAGTGGTCCCCACTGTGTTTTGGGTGGAAGAATCAGCTCTAGCTCCCCTACGTAGTTCATCTCAGCATATGGGAAGTCCTCCATAATCGGAATTTGACCTCGTAGCCACTCAAATATGTCATCATCAAAAAAATTCCAGATCAATATGCCTCCTATCCAAGGTACTAAGGCTTCCCACCAATACTATCTAGGTTCCCTTGGACCGATTATGGCCAGACTCACTCGAGGCCTCATAATAGGAACTCTCTCTAGTATGAAGGATATAATTAGTGTACAATTCCCAAACACTCTTTGGGCCCAAGTCTTACATGTTGTCAACTCTCCTTTCACCTGGTGGAGGACACCCTCACACCAGTTAAACACTTTCGATTGCAAGAAATCCAACACCAGTAAAAATTGGGATTTGTGACCACATGCTGACTCTTAGCCCCTTCTAGTCGCACGATAATCCATAGAATAGACCTCATTGTCTTGATGCCGCCCGCCCTACTAGAATCTTGTTACTGACCGATCGATTGCCTTCTATGCAATGTGTTTTAATCAAATCCATAGTGATCCTTAGATCTACTCTCCCTTGTGTTAATTTTACTCATGCACCTCTGCACGATAAAATAACGAGGAAATATATTTCATCACGCTGAATTGAGAACTGATGATACCCAATCCTAAAAAATCCCTATTGTTCATCCAAATGTTGGATTAACTGGCTCATGTGCTCCTCTTGAATTTTCATTAGGTAAATTCTAGCATATTTTAGTATCCCACATCGTCTCAGAGCATCTAAACATATTGGATCATTTAGAATTTTTAGTTTTGCATGGTCATGACCACTTTCTCTGCAAAGACTCATCTTGTCGAGATGATTCCTGCATCACAAGACCCCTTAGTCAGTTTCTTGCAAGAAAATCCCCCTTAGGAATTAATAAATTTTACTTTTAGTTGTGCTTGGAATGATAACGCGACCTCCTTTACCCCACGAAGCATGCTAATGTGGCCTCCTTTACTCTATAGATCTAGCTAATGCACTCCTCCTTTGTGGGAAGAGATTTCTAACGTGTCCCATGGTCTAAGTGACCGTGTTAGCTGTCCAAGCCACTTAGGGCATTCCTAAAAGTGAAAAATTTCCAATGAAAAAAATAAACTAGGGAATCAAATGAAAGATAAGGATAAATAATCTTACTCAAAACTAACAAAGTGGAATGGTTTCCCGGTGCACTCGTAATTTCTCGAGGAATTTTTGTTGCTTTCTCTCTCCAGATCACTCTCAACAACTTCAAATGGTAAAAATGAGGGATTTATTCACTTCTTATAAACACTATGCAGGTATGAATCATCTCAACTAGTCTCATTTTTAGAGAAATTATTTCCTGCTTTGTTTTTAAATGCACTAGATCACTATTCTACCAATATTTGCATATGCTATGAGGATTTTTAAGTCATTCTTTGTAAAATTGACCTCCTTTGACTTTGAATGAGCACATTATTTTTGGGATTTTCTCTCTCTCTTTAAATGAAAAACCCCCAAGTCAGCTTCTTTAGCCTAATAAAACTCCTACGAATAAGATTTGAGCGATTTTTTTATCTCTTTTTCTCGCTCTTTAAACTGAAAAAGACATATCAAGTTTTCTTCATCTGCCTCGTTATATTTTTATGAATAATATCAAGTTTACTTCATCCCCTCATACTCATAAAAAAATGAGGAAGATGCTTATTGAGCATAGATTTGTCACTTTATCTGGAATCAATGGACTAAATTACAGAAAAGGAACTGTGTCAGGTATACTATTAACCCTTTGTCACACCCAATCATCAACCATGAAAAAGGTATCGCCTGGAGTCGCCTTTAGAATATTTTTAGACTCTGCAAATATGAAAATACAACCGAGTTTACAATCCGTGGACTCATTAAACTTAATTAGATTGGGAAAAATTGGACAGAGCAGTGGCTTTGCTACCTATAGTCTTAAGGATCTTTTGGAAGTAGTATTCTCTTCACTCCCTTGAACATGGCACCCCCTCATCATATTCCTATTTCTTCAGCTTCTCGTTGAACCTTACCATGCTATGATTTTAGCTTTGATACCCTGATGTTCTTTCATCCTTGTATCCTAACACTCTTTATGTTCTTGAGTCTAAGTTTCCTAGTCACCCTGATGTCGTGCCTACTATTGTTCAAGGGATCTACCTATTCTTTTCTTCCTGTAACAAACATTCACTCATATGCCTATATTTACCTCATTCCATTTACCCCATTTCTCTAATCTATCTCAAAAATAGTTATTCTTGTCATGTTTCTCATCAATTGATGTAGGACACTCATTACCTACATTTTGCAGATCACTTCCTATCGAATTCAACATCTTATCTAGGAAGCAGATTTAGAAACATACCAGTACCCTAGAACTTGCAGTCCTTAGGGGCGGGTTACCCTGTTTTTGATTGGGGGTTTCCATTATTGTCTCCTAGTTGAATGATTTTACGAGTGTTTGACATCAACACCTTTACTTCATGCTTGCTAGATTGTATTGTGCATCTTGGAGACCATCTTCATTATCAGTGGCCTTCCTCTCATCTGTTAACAATTTTCAGCATTGCCTGGTAATCAAATGTTTTCTCATATTTTCGACTTCAACCCTTTTATTCGCATGTGTATAAATATTCTTGTTGTGGAAGTGATGACCAAGAGCTTCGGTAGAGGCTTACAACACTCAACCTTGTTTCCTCTCCCAAGCCGTGATTATAGTTTTTAGAGATAGCTCATTAGATTAATAATATTATGACAAGCTTCCACATTGTGCCTATCAGTGGACATGACAGTCATACATTTTCTAGACATCACTCTAATTTTTGTACTAAGCATGGGATTTCCCCACTCAGGACATGTTTATTTATTGTCACATATTTTTGTTGAGCTCAGGTCTCCCTCAATTCCAAAGCTTTGACCCTCTCTTTCTTTAGTTACAGTTTGTAAAGTATTTTAGCCATCATCTTCTTCTCTGATGTCACACTTTAAGTTGCATATTTTATATAGGAAATGATCTCCTTATTAGCTTAGAGGAGAAGAAAACTGTTGATTGGAAGAAAACCTAAGTTACGGGCTTATTTTATAGGATAACACATCTTATAAATAGACACTTTTTGTCCTAACACAATCTATGACCCGACAAGGTGCTTTAATCCCTAGGTTAACACTCTCTTTTTCCTAAAGGGAAGTGTTACTGGATTTTTATGAGATTACGAAGGTCAAAATCTGAGTTAGCTGACTAAAATGTCGTCTTACACTCAATGTCGACTCCAAAAAGTTGGAAACATTCGTCTCAGACCTGTCAAATGTAACACCCTCTTCCCACATATACCCAATTAACCGACCAATAGAGGTAAACATGTGACGAGAGGCCACTAATATGAGATTCAAACTCCTACATGACCTTAAGGAAGTGGAACCGATGAAAACACCAAAAAAACACCTTACACTGCATCACTGACATCACCAGGAGGTAACCTAACTTCCCAAGGCCCTATTCCCTGAGGGGAATGATTTTTAGCCACTTTTAGGCCGCACCGTGAGCTTTTAAGGGAAAGGTAGCGACTATAGACCCTATAGCCATGCGCTAGCTTTTTCAAGGTAGGGGCTAAGGCCAAATCAACGAATTTTCCACATGTAGCTCTGCGATTTGTGCCACATTTTCAGCCCTCGTGCCCAGGTCACTGCCCAAAAATTCATGTAACTTTAGGAGAGGGTAATTAACATTACAACAAACATATGGAAGCAATCACATCAACTAGAACTCATCTGACCCCACCCAGCCATGACAGGAATTTCGTCAAACATGTCACAAAAATATCATCTACATGTATAAACATTACATTTAAACAAAAGTGTATCATCCTTATCTAAGAATGGATAAGAAGCATTGCTCCCATATATCATAAGCTATCATAAAATCAATTTTACCATAGATACATGGGATAATAATTTACAATAAAAAACATGAATAGAGCCATACAACATCATTGATCAAATACATTCTCATAACTAGAAAATTAACATCAGAAATACCATGAATATAGTAGCAATGAAATTCATACATAAACTAGAATATTTGCATAACAAAGACGAGATAAATGAGGTATTCATTACTAAATGTAAAAACCAACCAGAGATGGCACTTCCTCATTCCAACCAACTATAGATTGGCTGAGCGAAGTCTCACTTCAGCCAATCACCCCCATACCATATTCCAAGCATGACTGTGGGACTTTATCAAACACATCAATCACAATAAATCCAGGGTTTCCAAAGGCCAAACCACCTCAACCCTCAACCTTTGATTCCACCTCATGGTCAGACATCACAACCATCACATATTGGTCTCTATCCAAGATGCTCCAGGGTTCTAGAGCATTTGTTCCAACCAGGGCTTCTAGTACTAGTAACTCAACCCCAACTATTATAGGGCTTCCAGAGCAGTTTTCCAACTAGGGATTCCAATACTAGTAAATCAACCCATGTAGGTATTCCAGAGCATTTTTCCAACCAAGGTTTCCAAGACTAATAACTCAACCCACAGTTTCCCACCAGGCTTCTAGAGCGTTTGTCCAACCAAGGCTTCCAGGAACTAATAACTCAATCCAAAAACTAATGGAACCATGATAACAAACTAGAAAACAACAAATGGAAATAAACCCATAATACCATGATTTTCCATGAAATGGAAAGGCTATTAAATCCACATGCATACACCATGCATGCCAAAACTAGTGAGGAAATTATACATGCAACTTGGTATTTTCAGTCAGAACCTATTGTAGATGCTAATCTCGATGTCCTATTTCGCTTTCCTGCACTTCCTTTGCCTTCTTGATCCAATTCTCCAAATATTCCACACTCTCTAAGAGTTCTCCAAGAATACTCTAAGTGCTTAGGAGTATGTGAGAGTGAGAGAGAGAGAATAATGAGAGCTCTACCAAAACCTTTCAAAATCTTACCAACTAATCTTCAGAAACATTTTTATTAATGAGGCCTCTATTTTCTTCATTTTCCATTATTTTACTTCATTTTCCTCCTCACATGCAACTTGTGACTTTTCACCTCCCTTTTCTCCTATTTTCCATTATTTTCATAAATAAAATTCCAATTAAAGCTTCATGCCTTTCTAAATCCTTTTCCTTTGCCTTTGCAAATTTCCTTTAGCCATAATAAAATGGATGAACAACCGCTAGGATGTTTTTCCCACCATTGAATTGGGAATAAATGTCCCATCCACCATGGTCTTATATATTTTTACATTATTGTTTTTACCAGGGTTGTTACATAACCCTCCCCCTTGATGGAACACCATCCTCAGTGTTCAATGACACCTACAAACCAGAAAATTTCTAAAAACAAAAAAAACTTCCTATGGAGCTTTATAACATAGCTCGTTGCATTATTTACAGTGAATAACTTGCCCAAAAGAAAAAACCATCATGAAAATCATACCACGTACTGGAGCTTTATGACATAGCTCATTACAGTATTTACAATACAACCACATATATTCATGCACATTTTCTTCAACCAGGAAATAACCATAATATTTATGGAGATTTATAAATGAGCTCAATACAATATTTACAATAATATACACATATACACATTTTCTCAACCAGCAAAGAGAATGATACGATGCACGTATTAGCAACAAGGGAATCCAGAGGCTCGCACATCCACCCTCAAAGTAGTAACATGATTCACTTCCTTCCCAAGAATTCCAAAATCCACTGTCAAAGCCAAATATGTGTCCAATTTCCAACACTACCATCCTGTGCCACTTTTCCTCTCAATGAATAGTTATCGACTCATTGTTCCAGGGCACACTCCCAATGTGCATATGATACCATCTGGAAATTTTAATGACAAAAAAAATCCATCCCCTACCTTCCCTTCTTTTCTAGAGAGTCCCTCAAGAAATATAGTCATCCCCTTCCATGCAGTCACTCACCTTCCAAGTTCCACTGGCACCCCCATCCTAGGTAGCCCATCCCTTGGCAAGGCTTCCTCACATCAGAAGATCAAACAACCAAGGCATATACCTGCCTGAAAACCATCATACCAGTTATAACATGCTAATGGAAATCAATGGAAATTATTGGGTACCAGTTTCCAACAATGACCCTGCTCCTGAAATGCTTTGCCGACATACAACTGCATGTTCCAATTCCTTTTGTTGTTTTTGCTACCGCTTGCAATCAGTTTCAACCACCCAACCAAGAATTTCCATACTTCTTGTACCAAGCACATAATTCTCATTAGACTCAAAACATATTGAAATAAACTCAAATCATACCTCATTGGTAGCTCGTCAGCAAGGTATACTTGCAATCCTGTGCACTTCCTATCACACAAGTAAAACTATTTGTTTGATCAAACCATCATGTATAAACATATCATATCAGGTTAGTTCAAAATGTAACCACCATAGATCAAAATCGTAAATCACATGCAATCATCATAAACCATAATCATAAATCACATGTAACCATAATAAGTCAGAATCACATATCACATGAATAACATAATTGAAGTAAAATATTGATACTTATGCTTCATCGGTCCTTCCTTTTTCCTTTGTTCTTTCTATACACACACTCGATTGATTGCCACACTCGACAAGCACCCAGTTCGCTTGCTTATATTTACTCACGTACACATACACTCAGTGTACATCACATACATCCACATAAAGCATAGAACACTTCACAATACATACACCTACACTCGTTGTACAACACAACACCATACATATGCCTACACTGACATACAACACATAAACCTACACCTAGTGTACAATAAAACACAATACATATGCCTATACCAACATACAACACATAAACCTACACCAAGTGTAAAATAAAACAATGATTGTCTTGGGAGTTTTCCAATTCACAATGACCACACCCTTAGAGGGGTTTATCTTCAACTCACCTCCTACAACAATTTTCCCCAATTACACCAAAGAAGTTTTACCAAACTCACACTTTGAGATCTTTAAAAAAAAAAAATCTTTCATCAAGACATCAAGTACTTTTTTGACATGCATGAAATGTTCTTCACGAGATTTACTAAAAATAAAGATGTCATCTAAGTAGACTATCACAAACTCATCTAGAAATGGCCTCAATATATCATTCATAACATGCATAAAGGTATCGAGAGCATTTCAAAGACCAAAAGGCATAACAATCCATTCAAACAAACCTTGCTTTGTTTTGAATTTCGTCTTCCAAGTGTCACCTTCAACAATTCTAAATTTGATGATAGCCACTCCTTATGTCCAACTTAGTAAAATACTTTGCATCTTTCAGTTGATCAAGTAAGTCATTAATTCTAGGAAGTGGGTAGCAGTTATTTACCGTAATTTTGTTCAATGCATGAAAATATACACACATACTCCATGTTCCATCATTCTTTGGCGCCAACACAATAGGTTACCTGCATGGTGAAGTACATGGTTGGATGATCCCTTTGTCCAAAAACCCTTGAATTTTCTTTTTGATTTTAGCACTCTCCATCACCGACATCCTATACATGCCAACGTTAGGAATAGGACAATATTGTTGCAACTATATTTCATGATGGATTCCCCTCTTGGGAGGCAATCCCATTGGTTCCCAAAACATCTCATTATTTTGATTAACCAGTTCAATCAAATCAGATTTCAACTTTGGATCATAACCTTGAATTTCTTCATAATAAAAATCATTCTTTGGTATAATCATAAGAAGCACAAAACTTTTGCTTGAATTCACTAGTATTTTCATTGGTCCTGCATTAACTAATGAAAGATTTAGTTTCCTGCAATGAGCTCTAGCAATATGCTCCACACCATATTTGAAAAAGTGGTACTTGTTTTCATGGTGATAAAATATGGATTTTATATCATAGAGGTAAGGACTACCCAAAACAATTCATGAAATATCAAGTGATAAAACATCTAATTCAACTTAATCAATGAAGTTTGTTGTGATTGCAAACCGAAGAATACACTTTCTTGTAACTTGTAAATTTGTGTTCTTGCATATCCAACCCAATGAATATGGTTTGGAATTTGGAATGGTTTCAAGATTAATTTTATTGACTAAGCCTTCAGAGATCAAGTTGGCTTCAGACCCACTATCAAATAGTGTGTCAATTTCTGTATGTTTTGAAATAACCATCACATGGAATAATTCAATCCTTGTTTGTTCATTTGGAGTACCAATGTGCCAATTTGATGAACTGGTTCTAGCAATGGATTCTTTTTCTTTCATACCCATGGTTGTAATTATAGTTTCATCATGAATTGGATCCCAAATCTTGTTGATTGGTTTCAGCTGCTTTTTGTTTCCCCTTGTTGTTTAATTTGTTGGGCCTCATCATTGGATGAAGCTTCCAACAATGGTCCTCATCGTGACCCTCTTTGGAACAATATTTTCATGTTATTTTCTTTCCCTTTTTAACGGATTCATTTTTCTTTCCTTTTCCTTTGAAACCCTTTCCTTTATCTCCACCCTTAAATGGCTTCTTTTTACCATCTTTTGGAATATTTTTCCCTCTTGCCTCAAGGTGAGTGGTTTGCACACAAACCTCATCTAGGCTAGTGGGATTGAACATAAGGATATTATTCCTTAGGTAGCTATGTAAACCTCCTAAATAATTTAGAAAAGTGTCTTATGATTGCAAATCAACGCCTAACATAAGAGACCTTCTTCTAAATTCTTGGGTGTAATTTTGTACATTTTGACCTTTAATTTGTATAAAGTTCTGCCAATTTATGATGGCTTTCTACATATATGCTAGAGGGTAAAATTTTCTTTTAATTGCAGTAATGAAATTAGACCAAGAGATCTAAGATCTCACCATGTTTTTTTATCTCATCTTATGTCTTGGCTTCCCACCATACTAGTGTTGCACCCTCCGATATCAAGGAACCTAGCTGAATCTTTGTATCATCATCTTGAAGGTTTTAAATCCTGCAGTACACCTCCAACTGACGAACCCAATTTTCAAGCTTCTCTGCATTCACTTCACCATTATACATAGGTAGCTTAAATTTAATATCAAATTTTAACAGGGTTGTTTTTCCAATTCATTTTGAGGCATGATCATGAGTATGAGTAAGAGTTGTAGAAGTGGAAGAGGATGAAGATGAAGGTGAAGATGGTAATGAGGATGATGGTGGCTTATCACTATTTCCATTACATCCTCCACCCGGAGAACCCTCTGCTCTTGGAGGCCTGGAGCTCTCACCTTGCAACATTGTATTCCTCTCTTCATAGAGGACTTTAACCATTTATGTCATGTCAAAGAAATCCTTCCTAAAATTCTTCTCATCCTCTTTAATGTTATCATTTCATCCTTCATGAGCCATGCTTACTAAAGCTTCTACTACAACTGGAGGTGCAGGTTGTGGAAATCTTGCTCTCCTTTCCCTTGTCCCAACTTGAGATCCTTCTCCCACAAGCTTTCCTTCTCCTCTCTTGAGCTTCAACCTTGTAAGCATCACATTCACTTGAAAAAAATTAAATCCTTCTTGCAAAAAGTAAACCAAGTGCTTTGATACTAAATTGATATGGATGGGAAGATTATTTTTGTTGTGCTAAATTCCTCTTCATAATATAAACAAAGTGGCTGAGGATTTGTGGAGTAAATTGCAAGTTTAACCATGAGTTTTTATGTGTTTTTATGTAAATTTCTTGAGCAAATTAACATGAAAAAATCAATAAATAGCAGCATATACCAGAAATGAAAATCACCAAAACACTATCACAACAACACATGATAAAGGAGTTCACCCCACATTATCCTATGTCTCCTTGGTCCAGCTTCCAATGTCTTCGCCATCTTGTATTATTCTCATAAGTGTGAATATATACATTTATAATGCTCAAACAACTCTGAAACCTATTTCAATGGCCCCATACTACAAAAAATGTATGTCTAGCCTCTTTCTGATTCAAAATTGGTCAAAAATTGGAGAAGTTATGAGTCTCCCTAGTTTTCCTGCTAACCGCTCCAAAATTTCCCAAAAATTTGGACCGGTCCTACAACTTCACCCTTAATTTTGCTAACTCGAGGACAATTTCTTGAAAATTTGGATGAAATTGTTGAAGCATTTATTTTCCCAATGACGCCTTATGTCTAAAAAATAAACTATATAGGTATTGGCAGGTTATATATATATATATATATATATATATATATATTTTAAATAAAATATTTCGTTGGAAAATTAAATAACCACTGACGATTAGTGCCATCAGCGGTCACATGGGGTGGCTAAAATCCACAGTTAAAGTTTTGTGCAAGCGGCTTACTCCGCGGTATAGTGGAGGCCTTATTTGGTGGTCACATACTACAGTGACGGTGCTGGTTAGGACAACGATTCCACTTCACCCCTAGTTCTAGGCCATAGTTCACTTGAAATACATAAAACGTGGGGGTTGGCCCTCTTCACCCTGAATTAGTGGCAACATTAACTTCAAATAGTCATTTTAACTCTTACAGTTAAGAACCAATGGTGTGGCTCAGTGCTGGTTCTCGGCACTGTGGATTGTGAGGTCACAGGTTTGATCCCTGTCGACTCTGCTCGGACCTCAACCAAAATTTTGGTGGCCCTTAGGTTGCCACATGGCAGCATCTGGTTGGGCCATGTGGCAGCATGTGTTTGGCCACATTTCCAACCAATCATATCATGCCATAACCAACCACTGACATCGTGCCACTTGGCACCACCTGATTTTCCTAAGGAAATCCCTTTGACTAGTCAACCTGCCACATGGGCATGCCTAGTCAGCAATACGGACTGTTGAATAGGTTGTCCTGCATTGTTTTTCAAAAAAAAAAAAAATTCTTGTTTAACAAAACAAACATAACACATTTCTAGGAGCATATAGTGTAGGTTTTCCGCGAACAAGTTGCGTCGAGTTCAGAATGATGATATCTACACATTCATTTAGGTTCCACACCATTTTGACAACTTTTAATTTTTAGCATAATTTTGAGCACCTGATCAATTGTCCACAAAATACCACGACCGAATAGTAGTCATTGGGACATTGGGAGTAGAAACTAACGAATAAATTATATACATAGGTGAAACATGAACCAAAATAGGCCCAAGAGGGTTAGTATGTGGAGGATTAAAATGAGGCAAGACACATCAAGTAAATAAGTCCTCTAGTAAAAGAAACCCTTTGGAAGTTTTCTGTGATTAGTATTTAACACTGGAGAATGATTCCCTTGTGTAGCAGGGGAATTTTATTCACTTAAAAATTCCGCCATAGTTAGTGGATGAAGACCTCATTTTCACTGAGACATACGCTGAGGACCTAAGGAAGCCATGGTGAATGATATATTTTAACAAAATTTTAAAACTAAGTGTGATATATATGTTAGTCTCAATAGGAAAGAAAACACACCTAAAAAACCAAAAACAACTATAAAAGATAAAGCGAGAAACCAAGAAAATAAATTTTGATAGCAACAAATAGCTAGAGATGAAACCCAATATCCAAGGGATATAAGAGAGAGTTGGTCTAATGTAATAGTTACGATTACTCCCGAGCTTCACCCAAAACTTGGTAAGAATGGGCCAAGAACTCTCACGAAGACTAGTACCCTCCCAATAAACCAAAGACAAAGTAGGTTTGTCTGTTGAGGTACCAAGATATCCCACCTCAGCCACCTTGTTTTTTTCCCTAAAAGTATGGACACTAAATTCACCTCAAATTACAGACACCACTGGGGGGTCACGGTCATGGGTAGTATGTTGTGTGGGAAGGATACCTATGTCCTCAACTCAACTCCGATATCCTCGAAAGGATCCCTGGTATACATAAAACCAATCTAAATGCAAGAAAAGACGAGATACCTTCCCTCACACTCTGATGTTTCTTCATGCTTAACTCCCTTGTTAGAGGAGAAGTCCCAGTTGATGTGAGTGCAACATGATTTTCTATCTTCAACGACACTAGTTTAAGTTCTGCAATCCTACGAAGTTGACTCACACAACCTATCCCAAGACTTGAGCCTAAACTAATATGTGTTTATCCTAAAAAAAACAAATTTTTGATCAATTTTATTACGATATTGATTTTAAAGGTACTTGATTAATGCATTTGGAGGGATGTTGATGTATGTAATTTCTGAGATGTGACTTAAACCATGCATAAAATATGATTTTTAGTTGTAGTTCGATGAAGAATAAGTTCTACAAGGAGAAAGTAGCTATACATATTTTCCAAAACCAAGAAGTCCTAATGTATCTCTAACACAAATAAAATAAATGAAAACATACAATGCTCAGATGAAAAATTGAAAATGAACTTTGAAAAAACTAACTAAAATGACAGAAAGAAAAAAAAAAAAGCTAATGTAATTAAGCTAATTTTTCAAAGAAAGTAATAACATGCATGTAGCTAGTAGAAATAGATTCAAGCATAAACAGACTCAAGTATCAACCAACAAGTAAAAATTCCAAACATTATAATCTACAAAACTAGGTGGACATAAAAGTCTTGGCTCTATAACACAGGTCTCAAGGATACACAAGGCATTATCAACCAGGGTAATGCTTCATGTTTCAAAGAGAAGGTGATTATAACACTCTGAAAATCAATAGGAGGGTGTGTTACTAAGGTTTCACTCGAACATATGGAAATCTAGGCCAACTCTAAGGCTAAAAGCTAAAACATTAGCTGCAAGCAGGGAAAATGAAGAGAATCCAAGCTAAGAAGAAACAGATAAGACTAGAGAGAGTCAGAAATCCAGCATGTAGGAGATATGTACTGGGAATCAAAGAATGATTTCGAGTATAGTTTCTAATTCTGCTGTAGGGATTAATGTACAGGTAGATCGACAAAAAACCCTCTCAGGATTTTCGAAACCTAAGGTAGAAGGATCAATGGATCCAAATTTTTCTAAGCAAGAAACACTCAATCATACCAATGTTAGATAAGAATTTACAAAGCAAGGATGAGTGGAAACATGTTTTTCCTTTGCACATTTCTATTGTAGTAGCCAATGTGGCAAAGAAGGATCTGTCAACCAACTCCAAGAATGAGAATTGCACGCAAAGAAAACAAGAATTTATATGCATAATATATATATAAACCTTAAAAATTCAACATACTAACATATAACATCATATAAAAATTTATTTTGTCAATAGAAAAGCATTAGTGTAGCCTGTAGAAGCATACACATGTAAAATGTGAGCATTAGACTGTGATATAGACTAAACAATGTTATATCTATATTATTAAATAGTGAAGGAATATTATAACCATTAGGTGTTGTAAAAATCCTTCCTCCAACTCCTGTCTCTTGATTCTCTCTCTCAACAATATCTTGGTAGAATAAAAATGCATGAATTTTGATCCCAATTACAAAGGACTAGTCTCAAATATATAGGCAATGGGAGGCTATGATTTTTCCAATTTCTTCACCAATTCACATTAAAAAAATTCCAAAAGGCTAGAGGATGTTTCCCTTCTTTATTGCTTTCTCCCTACTTAATAGTCTCTGTCAGGATAGCTTCAAGGAGATCCTTTCTAGCTTTTAAGAGTCAACTTTGAGTGAATGATGGAGTGAAAGTGAGTTAACTCATGATTTTTTTCTTGAGAGCCTATGAAAGTCAGGTAGCATGGCCTTCTTGAGGACATAGAGCACACACATAGCTAGGGTAACATGGTTTGTTGATTGCTGGCTAACGTTACCATGTTTATTGTTAGTTTCTAGGGTGCGTTTTTGTTGCAGAAAGCTAGTACGTAGGATTATAGTTGTATGTAGTATGTGTAGTTGAATGTGTAATAAGTAATTTATTATTGTATAAAAATTAGTGGTGATTGAAATTCTTTGTGGTGGTTTACCTTACTATTGTAATTGACTAGCCACGAAGGTAAGTGGTAACCTCTTCATTGTGTGTGAAATGATTTCTTCATCGGATTCTTGTGCTTCAACTTGCCTTCCATATACTATTTTAAAGTATTGTACGAATGTGTCTTCACATTTATGTCCAGGCGTCTAGTTTTGTCCACACTTGTGATAGTTATTTTATTTTTATCCTTTTCTCTAACTAATTACTTGAAGTCTCTGATTCCTTCTCAACTTCGTAAGTATACAATTTCTTGTTAAGGAATTTGTGCCATGATGTCCATTTGTCTCCATAATACCTACATTTGTTTCATTCTTTTTTCCTACGTATTTTTGTTGGTCTTCATCTTCCTAATTATGTGAGCAATCACATATGGCTTATTCATTAAGTACTTGATTGTTGCATGGTCAGTGTGCAAAAATACTTGATAGCTAGTGATGTAATATTTGAATTTTTTGAAAGAATGTACAATGGAAATAAACTCGTTTTTGGTTACCGTATAGTTTAACTCAACCTTGGAGGGGTTTTTTTCTCATGAAATAAATTTCATAGGGTATTTTACCTTTGAGTTGTCCCAGAATTGACCCAATTTCCCTATCGAATGCATTTGTATGAATATGAAAGGGAAGAGTCCAATTTGGACCTTTCAGGACATGTGTTGTCATTATATTTTCTTTTATTCCCAAAAAATATTTGTGACATGAATCATTCCAACAAAACTAAACATATTTTTCTTGTAATGAATATAAAGGAGAAGTAATTTTACTAAAATATTTTATGAAAATTCAAAAATATCCAACAAGGCCTAAAAAGCTTCTAACGTATTTTTGTTTTTGAGGAAAAAGAAATTTTTTTTATCATGGATATTTTGTTAGCATCCACTTGGATTATGCTTTAAGAGAATAATTTCCCTAACGCAATTCCCTCATTCATCAGAACTAGGGATATCTCATGCCTCGAGGAGTGGTTCATCTCTTCACACCTTTGCAAGACCTTTCGTAGGTTTGAGAGAGCTTCTTAGAAATCATCTCCATAGGGTGTAAGACTATCCATGCGTATTTCGACTAAATCATGCATAAGATAAGAGAAATAATACTCAACACAACCTTTTGGAAGGAAGCAAGGGGATTGCAAAGGCAAAATGGGATAAATCTATAAGAAAAATTCTCCCAAGTGTTGGAATTATGGCTAATATGTTTCCCTTGATGGATGTTGGGTGTGGAGCCTGATTATCTTGTTTATTTTGTATCACAGCATTGGACCTCATAATTTTACGCTGCCTAGGGTGTCCAGGGGGGGCGGTTGCAAAAAACAGATGTAAAATTTCCTTGTAAAAGTATAGTAATTTCTAGTCAATTTGGGTCGTTCATTAGGCAAATGATGTGACAGTAGAAGTTATGTTTAGTTTAGCGTTTTTTACCCTAGAAGGCAACCCCTCGCTTGTATGAGGGTATTGTATTTCTGTTGTGTATTGTATGTGTATTCTTAGAGTGAGAAACAGATAGGGAGACTGTGAAAGAGAACATAGGATATTATAGCGGATTTGTTGTAGGTTGTGTCTCTTCATTTTCGTTGGATAATAGAAAGAAAGGACTGGCTATTCGGGGTGGACGTAGCCCAAACTGGGTAAACCACGTATATCTGTGTCTCTCCAGCTCTATGTGTTTTGTGTGCTTGTGTTTTCCACATATTTAATGTGTTGCATTCCTCCGTAATATATATAATTTTCTAACAATGGACACCTTCCATATAAAGATATACTTGATGTAAACAGTAATGGTAATATGATGATTATGGAACTAATGCAAATTGGTACAAATGAAACATATGATATGGACATAGAAATGGTAGCTCAGTGACAATTAGATGATAAAGGTTAAATTTGAGAAATTATATGTGGGTCTTGTGAAGCGAGGTCGCATACATATGCAGGTATTGTAAAATAAAGTCGTGTACATAATCTGCACCATGGTAATATGGATACCAAGGGTCATTACCATAGTATTCTCCCATAGTAATTGGAGCGACAATGGTTATTTGATCTTGCCAAATAATACTAACAATATTACCAAGGGATTTATGTAACATATTGGATAAGGCTAAAACTATATAAGGATATGGAGATCAAGGTATTAAGCACGCAATGAATGGGTTATACACATGTGATTTGATTTGGAATAGGTGTGCACTAGGGAGCACGGAGAAGACTCAGATCTAGAAGATTTGAAATTATGTTGAAAAATATACTTGATTGATTTACTTGTTGCAAATGTCAAAGTAGCTAATAATGATGAATTTGTAATTATAATGATGTTGTAATCTAAATGAAATTATTCAAATGTCTATAAAGTTTGCGATATTGAAACTTTGTTTGCAGCGAAAGTTTTTAAATCCGCACGCGGGTGTTTTTGGGAATAGTTGCGTACATACATGGATCCATCTCTATAGGGTAGGTATATTCTGAGATAAAGTCTGCAGTATGTTGAGATATGTATGTGGGTGATGTACATGGTAGGCGTGTACATATGCTAATCAGTCTTGGGATAGTAGCATATATATGGTAGGGTATGCATTATTTCTAAATAATGAAATTTCATCAGTTTTGTTGTGATTGATGTTTTATGTCGATGATGTCTCTATAATGATGTGTGATAGTGATTTACTGGTTTGAATGTGAAATCGAATATTGATTTGTAATGATGCTACAGTATGTGGATCTATGATTTCTTTAGTGTTTTTTTATTGGTTCAACAATCTATGTCGAATTCAGTTGTTACTTCAGTGTTGTAATGATTCATGATGCGACAGTCAGTGATTTGAGATTTGCACATAATTATTATACAAAGGAAACATTTATATACGTGGGTTTGCTTTAGAAAAATAGTGTAACATTTTAATATACGTATGATCAAGGTTTTTAGGAATAAAATTTTGTTTCTGTGATTATTAATAGTGTATGGTTCGACGTATTGACGAATGGTTGGTACGATCTGATGTTTTATATCTGTTATATCTAGTTACAATGTTTGATTAAGATGTAGTGATTGGTTTGTTGATGTTATAGTGATTCAGTTGGTGTAGTGATTGTCTTTCAGTTTTAGTATTCAATTTGGTATTGTACTTAATAATGGGTGTGGGTCCACTCTGAAAATGTGATGAAAGGTGTCTCACAGGTTTGACGTTTTGATTCAAGTGGATCCCATATGAAATTATGAAATGTGCTCCATGAGAGGTGATAAGGTTTGGATCCTTCAGTAAGGGAGTCAAATCTTCCTTCTAGTGGTAGTTGGTAGACTTGTTTAGGGGGTAGGTGCTCCCTTCCAGTAGGAGTCAGTAAATGAGATCAGGGGTTTGTAACTCCCTTCTAGTGGGTGTTGGAGAATGAGAGAAGATTGTAGCATTATGTAGGTTGGTGATTTCATACTAGGAATATTCTACGCCAGTACAAGATTGTAAGAAGATTTTATTTATATAATAAGAAATAAGACAGAGATGATAACAACAGTGTTTTCTCCCACATTGTGTTTCCACCTAAAATCTTGGTTTTCATGTGTGTTGATCTATTTGTTCATTACTAGTCATCATTTTTGGTTAATGAATGAATAATGAAGTAATGATTCACTGGTTAAAGATGAACAGTTGATGAAATATATGAAAATCTAGTTAGCTAGATATACATTGTTTTCTTTCATTGAAGTTGTGTATATACAATTGTTTCATAAATGAAAAAATATTAAAGAAATCAGAATAAGAAAATGAAAATTTGATATTGAATTAAAATATTTATTTACCCCCTCCCCCCCCCCCCCCTCTCTCAGTATCTTTCCCAACAATTGGTATTAGATTAGGTCCCTCAGAATAATCTTGATCACTTAAAGGGAGATCCATGAAGATGAGTAGGAAAGAAGGACTATTTTCTATTAGGCCACCTTTATTTAATGTAACTAACTTTGTATTTTGGAAATTTAGAATGAGAACATACTTGTAGGCACTAGGAGCTAATATATGGGAAATTTTTGAAGGTGGATATAAATATCCAGTCTCCATTCCCACATATACTGCAAGGAAGAAAAAATATGAAACCAATGCAAATTTTGTAAATGCTATATTGGTAATTCTAGTTGAGTCTTAGTTCGTTAAATTCATGCAGTGGAACATCACAAAGACAATGTGGGATAATCTTATCCAAAGTTATGAAGGTGACATCAAGGTAAAAAGTGTTAAACTTCAAACATTTAGAATTCAGTATGAGACCCTTAGAATGCATGATGATGAAAGTATTGCAAGTTTTTCCCTTAGAGTATATCAAACGGTTATTTATGAAAAACCTTGGTGATGAAATAAAATACTCTATTATTGTTTAAAATATTTTGAGATCACTAAGTCCAAAGTTCGATTCCAAAGTCTCTGCCATTGAAGAAATGCATGATTTGAAGAGTATTACTCTTGAACAAGTTCATGGGGTCTTGATAGCTTTTGAAATCAGAAAAGGGGGTTCATCAAATATCAGAGAAGCAACCTTCAGATGAGGAAGAAGAAAATTTCAGATGAGGAACAAGCAAATTCCGTGAAAAAGTTTCAAGTGGGAACTAGTAAATTCAAAGGTAATATTCCATTTAAATGTTTTTATTTTCCAAGATTAGTTCACTATGCATCCAAATTTCCATATAAAGAAAACCATAAATATAATGGGAAGGATGTTGAAAATTCTCCAAAAGGATGTTTTCTACCAAGAAATTTGTTTTATTCTAATGACGATATTTAAAGCACATATGATGATCAAGAAAATCCATATCATATAAAAACAATTGTTATGAAGTTATTATGGATATTCAAGATCAATCAACTAGTTAATCATATAGTTGTGAAGTAGATTACTTAATGAAGCATTAAAAGAAAATGATAAACTCATGAATGAAAACAAAGTTTTGGAAAAAAACGAAAGTAGTATGATTAAGGAAATAAACATGTTAAGAATGGAATTGGAAGAGACCAATAGAATAGAAGAGATATTAGAAAAGAAAAAAAATCAAGAAAAGGAAATGCATTGTGAAAAGTTAGAATATGAAGTTGTTAATCTAAGGGAATATTATCAGAAAAACAACAAATGGGTAAATGCATCTGAATCTCTAGAGAATATCATCAATGAAAAATGTTCTCCTCTAATCAATACAAGCATTGGTTACAATAACATGGCTTCAGATTGATAATTTAATAACAAGAAAATTAGTCATGAGGTGTCTCAAAATGAAATTGAATCAAGTCACACATCTGAAAGAAAATCTTCTAGATAAGCTCCTACGCATAAAGGATGGTTTCATAGATATTGTTTATCTTGTAACTCATTTGGGCATAAGGTCAATGATTTCAAGTCAAGAAATTTGAATGGAAACAAAATATGGGATAATCTATATAAGTCCAAACATATGATTGGAAATTGCAAGAAGATTTGGAAGATGAAGGAAAAATAATTAGAGACGTAGAAAAGATTGTCTTTACTACAATCCATTTCTCTTAAAATAATATTTCTAATAGTGAATACATAATTTAATGTGAGGTATATAACCTTATGAAGATTAGGTAATGATTATCAGGTCCATAGGATTAGTGATGTATGATACTAGGGGGAGAAATGACCATAAAATAATCTATAATTTACTTTCTGTACATAAATCTTATAAAAGACAATCATGTATATTTTGATGAGATGGATAAGACTGGCACGGATTTACGGGGGATTCTCATATGCTTCCATCAATTATTATTGGCTTTCTGGTTCTAATATTAGTTTTTTTCATATTGTTGGCGATGCATTATGATGCTCAAAAATGATGATTGATTCATGATCATACATCGTTATTGCTACTATTGATATTTTTTTTTGATTGATGAGTTTGATATTATCATATTTGATGATGATAAGTTGGCATAGGTTGAGGGGGGGAATTTGCTACGATTCTAATAGTACATTGTTGGAATTATGGTTTCTTGAGCACTTCTTGCTAAATGATTGTTTTTATGATGAATTCATGGTTTAATCACTATTTTGTTGGCATTTATAAGAAGATATATGATATTTTCATGAGTTGCATGAAGTAAAGTTATGGATGATGTCTTGAAATTTTATTTTAAGATGTTGATGATGCTACCTATCAGTTCTATATTTATGGATTTCATATGGTAAACTCATGGAGAATATGTATATGTTTCTTAAGTTTCACTTGGTGAAATTGTTAATAGTGTACTTGATGCACTTGATTAGGAGGATATGTATGCTTTTTATGTTGGTTGATTATGATCATATTTTCGCATATGTTATTGATATATGTACACGCTGCCTATGGTGTGATATTTACGCTTAAGGATTGTTACTCTTCATACATGTGGATAGAGTCTATTGACCTTGATGACACAAGGATAAGGGGATGAGTTACTAACATAACCGTATTGCACTATCTTATGCTTCTACTACATTTTCTTGGTGATGCTTGGAAGCATTTCATATTTTTTGAAATGTTGATAATGTTGGAAAAACTAATGTTATGTTTCCTTATCTTACATAACTTATTGATCATGAGGATGTTCATGTTGCTTCTATGTTGTTGTGATCATATTTTCATGTTGTGGGTTCCTATATGATTTAGGGTGGTTTCTAATGAATATTATGGCCTTTATAGCTCATCGCGTAGGTTCCTATTTTTGATTATGTGTCCTAAGTGTCTCTTGATGTAAAGGTAAAAAATATCCATGTTGTAAATCATTGTAAAATTCAGTCATGTATGGGCTATTGGGATCAAATCATGTCATGTATGTAATCCCATTCTAAAATTAGAGGATTTTTTCTCCTTCCTCTCCCTAAGAAACACATAAAACAAAACTTAGGACTGCATCGATGCTTTGCAGGTATGAAAATGGGTCTTGAAAAACGACATGTTTGTTTAGTGTCTCTTCAGCATGAATTAGTCTTCATATCCAACTGAACATAATGAAAATAACACACATAATTTGTGTAGGCATAAAGAAGAGCAAGACAAAAAGGTTTGTTGACGAAGTTCACCCCTCCTGGGCTACATATTCAGGCCTGTCAACATGACTATACCACTCATATATGCATTATCAATGAAGTACATAAAGGTTTTCTGTAAATAAAAATGTGGATATTACCAGTACAAGCTAATACTCTCCAACAAAGAACTCTCATAACAACAATAACTCAAAACATCTCCAACAAATATGACATACTTCAACTGAAATGAGATAAAAACATCATGTGTACCCTTCAATTCCACATTGAAGCACATAATGAAAAATTCATGATCAAAGATGTTAAAGGTAAGTTGAACTATGTTGGTTACAGCTGTTGCAAATGAATTATGAAGGTGAGGAAAACCCCTACAAGGACTTCTTCATTCTCAAAACCCTCAGGAATTGCTACCAAACCCTACTTGATCCATACACCCCTTAGCCTCAAACCTAAAAAAATGCCATCTAGATGTGCTCAAAACAGAAAAATGAAGTCACCATTGGATTTATAGCATCCAAATAACCTCTATGCAACCTCTTTCTGAGCTAAATTTGGATAAAATATCAAAATGTTTTTCTCAAAAGCCTCATTGATCCATGCACCCGTGGTCTTCAACCTGAAAAAATAATTTGTATATGTACTCAATTCAGAAAAAATAGGTCACCATTGTATCCCTAACATCCAAAAAACCCTATGAAACCTCTTTCTACTCCCAAAAAGTATAAAAACTAAGAAAGTTATGAGCTTCCCAAGTTTTGCTGCTAGTTGACCCACAATACACCAAGTTTGCTAAGTTGTCCTACAATTTTGCCCTAATTTTCGCGAACGGAGAAAAAAATTGGTGAAATTCCAGTGAAAATTGTGGGACCATTAATTTTCATAATATGGCCTAAGATCTGAATTTTTAATTACTATATATAATTTTCCATTATTAGTTAAAATAATAAAATGGGCAGCCTTATTCAAACTTGAATACAATGTTTGAACTATATGGTTTAAGAAATGAATCGGTGGCACAATGATAATTTTGTTGCCTATTTAGTGGCAGGTTGTGGGGTTTGACCCCTGTCAACCTCACTTGAACCTTAAGCAAAATTTGAGCAAATTGAAGGCACCATGTGGTGGCCTTCGGAGGTGCCACATGATGGCCTCCAGTTGGGCATATGGCAGCCTCTCATTGGCCTATGAATAACCAACCAAAACTTGCCCAGTCAGTGCGAATGAATTCTTTCCAAGTGTCAAGCTGTGACTGGCTCATATAGTCCAATCAGTTTTCCAAAATAGTAGGCCTAGTCAGCATGCCACGTTATCAATACAGACTACTGACTGGGCAGCCTTGCACAAAATTTTGCCTGCCTTCCCAAAACTTTAGAACATGATAATTTGAAATCTAGGTGTTGTATTGAGCTGAAATGAGTGTCATTGGATTCAGAAAGAAGAACACTTCAACATGATGTTGGTTTCAAAACTTTCTGGGCACTTTTATTTTTGAGCTAAAAATTGATCACCTCATCACACCTCCCCACTAGGAACTTTTGAACTCCAAAAGTTTACTTCCCTAAAGAGGCTAGAACTCAAAATACCTAAAAAAAACTCAATCCAAATGACAAAATTTTTAATTGGTGCCCTTCAAGCCCCAATCAAGGCACTTCACTTATCATACTCATGAAGAGTTGTTTCCATGTCAAGAATTGAAACAACATTCTTATCATTGTTGCAGGAATAAAAATACTAATGAGTGGAATATAAACATGTTATTTACCCTCATATTTGCACAACTCTAAAACACTTCGTCCCTAAAGTTAAATTGTTGAAGACAAACTTGATTCCATCTTAGAAATCAGAAACAACATAAATTTTCTTTAACGTCTTCAAGTTGAATTTGTACATGAGTAGTACACTGATGCAAAATGTTTCATAATATTCTTGGCCTTATCTACAAAACATAATCATCTTAACCACAAGGCTCTATTCACACAAGTTTCAAATCTAATTCTTGTATTGGTGAACATATGACAAACTTGTAGACAACTTGAACGACGATTTTGTCCATTCACAAAAATCCTTGAACATGTGGACTATAACAAGCCAATACATACATCAATGAAAAACATCTACTTTTTGAACATAGTGAAATAAATGTTCACTTTACAAAATTACCTAAACATGTAATGACAACAATTATTTACATAATTTACAAAACAAATTTACAATAAGTCTATCCAATCGTGCCTCTCCTAGGCTTGTGGGTTCTTCTCTTGCACCATATTTTCTTGAAGGTTGCTTAGGATTGTTGCGAGTCCTCTTGGCCACCTTTTGTTTCCCTTGCATCATATTGCATAACCTCTTTACCTTTCTTTAAACCAAGCTTTGGATGTAACTTCCAACATCGTTTAGAGTCATGTCCATGCACTTTGAAATGAGCACAAAAAAACTTCTTCTCTTTTGCAGACATGGAAGTTCTCTCATGCGAAAGAAATTCATTATGTTTGATGCCCAAAATTTGGTTCACTTAACCAATATCACAAAATATACAAGGGTATTGATTCCATAAGTATTCAAAATCACCATGCCTTAAAAAGTACTCCTAATAGTTATACCTATATTTAGAGTTGCAGCTTCGATAGTTGTCATAACGTGGTGACATCTCTTTCTAAGATGCTTGATGCACCTTAGGCCATTTAGAGCACTCTCCATATTATTTGTGACCATATCACAATCCCATATATTTTTATCTTTCCTTTACCACAACTGGATTGGTAATGCCTTGGCAATTTATGATGAGGCCTCCACGATCATAGCCCGTATTGGAGAGAAAATTCATACCTATGCCTTTGGTATGTTGGTTGAATGCTGCAAAAGTGTTATTATGAACACATATGGAAGGAGGGGTACTCCAAATGCTAATTACATCCTTATATTTTCTATTCGTCTTCTCATCCCTTTGATGATGATGCTGATGATGGCCAAATTGTAGATGACTCTAGACACCCACTTTTATCCATCGGAATATGGTGTGCTTCTTTAATATGCCTGCAAAATTCACATACATCATCCTCCACATATGGTCCAAATCCATTATTTGAATGGTGACCACATAAAAACTTCATCTTAGATGTTTCTCTTTTTGGTGTAGGAGTTGAACTTTTTGCAACTTGCTCATCAAGCACTTGCTGAAATACATAGCACATGTTCCTCTTCTCCTCTCTAGCCATTTGCACCATCCTTCTCAACTCTATGATCTCCATTTGAAGAGCCAAATTTCACTCCTAAAGCTCTTGGAGACTCTTTTTGCAGCCCATATTGCAACTTGGTCAATTGTAGCTCTAATACCACCTTATTTGAAATTGGAGGAGGTGTTCTCTTTCCTCTTCCTTGGAAACACAGAAAACAAAACTTCGGACCCTATCGATGCTTTGCAAGTATGAAAATGGGTCTTCAAAAATGACATGTTTGTTTATTGTCCCTTCATCATGAATTAGTCTTCATATGCAACTGAACATAATAAACATAACACACATATTTCATGTAGGCATAAAGAAGAGCAAGACAAAAAGGTTTGTTGACGGAGTTCACCCCTCCTGGGCTACATCTCTGGGCCTGTCAACATGACTATACCACTCACATATTTAGTATCAATGAAGTAAATAAAGGTTTACTTCAAATAAAAATGTGGCTATTACCCCTACAAGGTAATTTTATCCTACCAAGGACTCTCACAACATCAATAACTCAAAACATATCCTACAAAGATGACATACTTCAACTGAAATGAGATAAAAACATATTGTGCACCCTTATATTCTAGATTGAAGCACATAATGAAAAATTCATGATGAAAGAGGTTAAACTTGATCTGAAATCTGCTAGTTAAAACTATTGCAAATGAATTCTGAAGGGGAGGAAAACCCCTACAAGGTCTTCTTCATGCTCGACATCGTCAACAATTATTACCAAACCCTACTTGATCCATACACCCCTTAGCATAAAAAATAAAAAATGGCCATATATATGTGCTCAAAATAAAAAAAATGAAGTCACCATTGGATTCATAACATCAAAAAACATCTATGAAACCTCTTTCTGAGCTCAATTTGGATAAAAGCTCAAAACGTTATGCTCAAAAGCCTGATTGATCCATACACCCTTGGTCTTCAACCTGAAAAAATAATCTGTAGATTTCTCAATTTAGAAAGAAGAGGCCACCATTGGATTCCTAACATCCAAAAACCCATATGCAGCCTCTTTCTGCTCCCAAAAAGGATAAAAACTGAGAAAGTTATGAGCTTCCAATGTTTTCCTGCTAGTTGACCCACAAATTTTCCAAGTTTGGCTAACTGTCCTACAATTTCACCCAATTTTTCTCTAACTCACCAACAAATCGATACAATTCCGGTGAAAATTGTGGAACCGTCATTTTTCATAATACTTCGTAAATCAAAATTTTTAATTAATATATATAATTGGTTGAATTAATTAAAATAAAAAATGGGCGGCTTTATTGAAACTTAAATACAACTTTGAACTATATGGTTTAAGAAATGAATTGGTGCCATAGTGGTAAGTTTGTTGGCTATTTGGTGGGAGGTCATGGGTTTGACCCCCACTGACCTCACTTGAACCTTAACCAAAATTTTAGCGAACTGGGAGGTGCCACGTGGTGGCCTCTAGTTGGGCCATGTGGCAGCCTCTCATTGACCTATCAACAACCAACCAAAATTTTCCCAGCCAGCGCCAATAAATTCTTTCCAAGTGTCAGGCTATGATTGAATCATGTAGTCCAGTCAATTGTCCAAATCAACAGGCCCAATTAGCATGCCACGTCAATCGTATGGATTGTTGACTAGGTAGCCCTGTGCAAAATTTTGCTTGTTTGCCCAAAACTTCAGATCATGATAAATTGAGTTTCGGGTTTCATATTGAGGTGGAAAAAACGTGGTTAGATTCATAAAGATGAATACTTTGACTTGACATTGGTCTCAAAACTTTCTAGGCACTTTCATTTTTAAGTAAAATTTTATCACCTAATCATTGATGTAAACTCTGGGTCAAAAATGTAAACCCAATATGTTGGGTATCTGATGTAATAATGAGTCATTGGTGGTATGAAAGGTAATTTTTGGTTGATTTAGCACCTCTTTTACTCTATTTAATATCTTCAGAAGGTTCAACATATGCTCATGGGGAGCATGGTTAGATTGCATATTTTATATTTAACATCTCAGACCTATAATGATCCTCACTACAAAGGGAGAGAGGAGACTTCATCAAAAAAAATTCAACCCTTTTCCCTTAATTTTAAAGGGGGAGAGAAGCTTGGTTTTTGGAAAATAATGATAGAGATAATCTTGGTGTGTTTTGAGAGAAGACTTAGTATTTGCAGCTGTATACAGGTGGTGACCAAACACCAAAATGGTTACTATCAAGTCCAGAAGGGGCGATTGTTGGAATTATTGCTAATATGTTGCCCTTGATGGAAACTCGATTGATAAATATATACTTGATGTCAAAATTAATGGTTAAATATGATTATTATAGAACTAATGCAGATTGGTACAAATGCAACAGATGGTATGGATAGAGAAATGACAACTCAATGATGGTTGGATGATAAAGGTGAAGTTTGAGAAAGTATACATTGGTCTTGTGAAGTAAGGTCACTTGCATATGTAGGTTTTGTAAAATAAAGTCACATACATAATATGAACCATGGTAATTTTAATACGAAGGGTAATTACCATGGTATTCACCCATAGTAATTGGAGTGACAACAATTATTTGATCTTGTCAAATAATAGTAACGACATTACCGAGGGATTTACGTAAGGTATTGGCTAATGATAAAACTATATAAGGAGATGGAGATGAAGGTATTAAGTGTGCAAGTAATGGTTATACATGTGTGATATGATTTGGAACAAGTATGCACCAAGGAGCATGGAGAAGACTTAGATCTGGA
The DNA here is from genome assembly GCA_034641835.2 of Pinus albicaulis. Taxonomy (NCBI): domain Eukaryota; kingdom Viridiplantae; phylum Streptophyta; class Pinopsida; order Pinales; family Pinaceae; genus Pinus; species Pinus albicaulis. The sequence goes on along the minus strand of CM076580.1, from coordinate 398,388,180 downwards.
AGATATGAAAGTATGTTGACAAATATGTTTGATTGATTTAGTTGTTGCAAATTACAAAGTAGCGAATAATGCTGAATATATAATTATATTGATGTTTTGATTTGAGAGAAATTATTCAGTAGTCTATAAATGTTGCAGAGAGTAAAATTGTGTTTGCAGCAAAAAATTTCAAATCTGTATGCAGGTGTGTTTGGGAAAAGTCACGTACATACTTGGATCCATATCTGTAGGGTCACATATATATTTTGAGATAAAGTATGCAGTATGTTGAGATCTGTACATGAGTGATGTACATGTTAGGCACAAACATATGTTGATCATTCTTGTGATAGTCAGATATATATGGCATGGTTTGCATTGCTACTCAATGATGACATTTGTTCAGTTATGCTCTGATTGATACTATTCATCGATGAGGTCTCTATCTTGATGTCTGAGAGTGATTGATTGGTTTAAATTCGAAATGGAATACTAATTGGTAATGATGATACAATATGATTATCTGTGATTGATTTAATGGTTTTTGATTGGTTCAATTATATATATATATATATATATATATATATGATTCAGTGGTTACTTCAGTGTTTTAATGCTTCATGATGCAGTAATGAGTGATTTGAGATTTGTACACATGTATTATACAAAGGGAATGTCTATATATGCAGGTGTGCTTTAGAATAGTAGTGTATACATTATGATATATGTCTGATCAGAGTTTGTAGGAATAGTATTGTGTTTCTATGATTATTAACAGTGTATGGTTTGGTATACTGATGAATGGTTGGTATGATATGATGGTTTATATCTCTTATATCTAGTTGTAATTGTTGATTGAGATTCAATTATTGGTTTGTTGATGTTGCAATGATTCAGTTGGTTCAATGATTATCTTTCAGTTTCATTATTTATTTTGGTATTGAGCTTAATGATGGGTGTGGGTCCAATCTACAAATATGATGAAAGGTGGGCTACAGGTTTGATGTTTTGAGTCATGTTGATCGGGTATGAAATATTATGAAACCTTGTCCATGATAGGTGTTGAGGGTTGGAGACTCCATTAAGGGAATTAAAGAATCCTTCTAGTGGTAGTTGGTAAACTTGTTCAGTGGACAGGGGTTGCCTTCTGGTACAATCTAGTAAAAGAGATTAGGGGGTTGTAGCTCCCTTCCAGTGGGTGCTGGAGAATGAGAGAAGGTTGTACCCTTCTGCAGGTTGTTGCTTGAATGCTGGTAAGAGTATGTGCAAGTATAATATTGTAATAATAGTTTCTTTATATAATAAGAAAGAAGTCAGAGACGACGAAAATGGTGATTTTCTCCCACATTGGGTTTCCACCTAAAATCATGGTGTTCATGTGTGTTGATATATCTATTCTTTATTTCTCATGATTTATGCTTAATGAATGAATAAAGAAGTAATAATGCACTAGTTAAAGATGAAAAGTTAATGAAATATATGAAAAGTTAGTTAAGTAGATATACATTGTTTTCTTTCACTGAAGTCATGTATATATGTTTGTTGCATATGTCACAGTAGTGTATCTAAATAAGAATAAGAAAATTAAAAGTTCAAAGTGACTTGAGATATTGATTCAACACCCCCGCCCCCCCACCCAACCCTTATAGTAATTTTCCCAACACCAAGGGCATGTGAAGGTAGTATTATCCCGATCTTCAAGATTAATATGGATTTGGATGTACCCATTGAATCCATTCAAAATGAAGAAGAATTTTTTCCTTGAAAGGACATAAACTGACTTGGTCAATAAAAGGAAAGAGAAAATGATCCTTCCTAGTGCCTTTGTTGAGTTCCCTATAGTCAACATAGATCCTCCATTTGCTATTTTTATTATTAACAATGACTAGGGCATACACCCATTCATTATCCTAGATCATATTGATGAATCATGCATCCAACAATTTATGTAATTCATCTTTCACAATATTTTTTAATACGAGGTTCATTTAGATTTTTGGTTTGTGAACAAGTTTTTTATCCTCGATATATATATATATATATATATATATACATCTATGATGATGATGATGACGATGAGTGCACACAGAAGGATTCACTCCTTTAATCCCCTTGTAGTCCCATGAAAATACATCAATATGTTGTTTTAAGACAATGAGAAGTTTTTTTTCTTAATCAACTGAGAGAAAGGGAAAAAAATTTAAGTTTGTAAAGGGGTTGATTTCTACTATTTTATATTTTTTTGCTCAAAACCAGAAATTAACAAATATTCCCATGAATTGTCTTGAGAAAAACTATGATTCCCTATAGACTATTCTTATTTTAAGCCATCAATATTCATGGTAGTAGGGTATTTACTTTATATAAATTTATCAATCATGTTATCCTCATTAATTTTCCTACTGCTAATGGTTGTTTCTAATGTACAAATAGCATAGAATGACGAGAGGAAAGATTCTTATTCTTCTTCTTATTCTTCCTCTACCCATGTCGGAAGTCATCCTCAACCAAAGGTTGATATTGTGGGTATACTTACAGTTTTATTCTTGATTTCCCTTTAGTGATGGCCATGTTACTAACCCTAAAAATATTGTATTCTTTAGCAGTGGCTAACCAAGGTATTCCTAAGATGAGTGGATATCCATTAAACTTGGTATTTTGATAAAGGAAAATGAAATCAGTGGGATACTCCAAAGACTAATAGATATTACATGTTCTATGATACCTTCAAGTGCTATTGTAGATCTATCAACAAGTTGCATCATACTAGATGTATTTCTTAGAGATCCATGGAGGTTAAGATTGAGAATGGTGTCCTTGATCATAACAGTTATTTCAACTCCCAAATCAATGAGATTGTTTGGAATTTCAAATTCATTGACGTGAAAAAAAACTACTAGGATCCCAAGATCTACGTACTTGGGGATGATTACTCTTCCAAGAATAGGATTGGTTAGATACCCTATCAGATTAATAATAGGTGATTATTTTTTCTTTCTCTTCAGTCTTCTGAAAAAATCCTCTTTAATGAAATTGTTATATATAGGAACATCTTTTATTACTTGAAGGAGAGGTATTTTTGAGGTATATATTCTTCAATTCTCCAAGAAGTTGAGCTTCTTCTGGGATGTGTGATTTATGGGTTTTCAACTTTAAGTTGGAGTTTCTGTTTTGGTGACTTGAGCTATAGTTTCTTCCTTCTCCATATCAATATTTTTTGTTGGAGGAGGTGGATTAACATATGGAAGACATTCCTATACCTAAGCCTGTTGATTTTCTGTCTTTCTACATAATAAGTTTGGTAAGTAGTTTCTCCACTATAGACTGGTTGAGCCTTCCTATTACAAGGATTTGGATTTCATTGGGAAGGAATTTATGGTTTCATTAGAGGGATGTTTTTGAGTGCATATTGGTGAGAAGGAGGCATCAAGGCAGGGGGGTGGGCCACCTAAGGCTTCCATCCTTTTGATGGATTACCCCATTGAGGAGGTTGAGTAAGGTATGGCTAGAAGGGAGGAGTAACATTTTGAAGAGGATATGGCCAAGGAGTGGGCATAGACTAGGGTGAAGGGTTAGGAGGACACCAAAGTTGATAATGGGAATTATAATTAGCATTGAATGGATGGGAGTTTCATCCTTTTTTTAAACTGTCGAGGAGCTTGTGGCCACTTTTGATTAACAACACATAACTGCTCCATACTCCCTTTTGCTCACTAGTATAAAACCTTTAGAATTTAAAAATATGTACACCTATCATTGGAATTATTCCACTCACATACAAAACATATTTCAATGAAATTTAAGGACATTTATTCCTAGGATGTCTTTTAGTCCATTGAGGGAAAAAGATGCCTAATTCCTTCTCTACTTTTTCTTTTTTTCTCTTGATATTTAAGGTGTCAATCTGCAAGGAAAATTTATGTCATATTTCAGTCTACATGTCCTCTAAAATACATCCTATATCATTTTTAGTAATTAGGGAGGAGAAAGAGAGAACTACCAAGCTCTTATTTTCTCTACCTATTTTTCTAGTAGCCCTTGAAGGATTTTGAATAATTTTTTTATTTCCTCATAATTAAGGTGGTATATGTCTCCATTGGCTATTGGGTTGATTTTTTCTGTCATTTCTTCCCTGAATACTCATAATATGACTAGCTTCAAGGAGTCTGGATCCAAGATGAAATTATGTACCCTTTTATAACACAGCGAAATATTTTCTCAAAATATTCCATAGAATTATTTTATCTTTGGATCATCATAAATATCTCATCTCTGATATACCTTTCTCTAAAACAATCAAAGCACTTGTTGTTAAAGGATTGCTACATTTGTTCCCATGTGGTTATGGTATCTCCTTCTAGTCTCATGAACCATTGAAGGGATACAACATTAAGAGTGGAGGAGAACAATTTGAGATTATGCTCATCAATTGTATAGTCATAAGTCCTGCATACTCTAGAAAACTCAAACATGAAAGCGTTTTTATATTCTATAGTCAAACCATAGAAGTGTGGGAGAACATATGGATTAATGATTTCATTCATCTATTTCTCTAATGTAAAATGTGAACACGTATGGTTGCTTATCCTCTGTCATAGTTTTCATGGGATCTGACGGTATTTATCCTTCTATAAACTTTTCAAGTATCCTCTCTTTCTCACCAAAAATGGACTTATAGTTTCTTATAGATAGGGAAGGAGGCTCACAACCAACTAAAGGAGACTAGTTGCTAGTGGAGGTGGGAAATTTTGGTAAGCATTTTCCTAGTTTTTCCTTAATTCTCTTAGGCATAAAGAAAGAAATGTGTTATTTTCTTTTCTTGTATTAAAAAAAATATGCTAACTCTTTTTTTTCTTTTTGTAAGAAATGAAATAAAATAAAGAGAATATCAAGTGAAGAAAAATAAAGTACATACTTTGAAACCTCTCTAAAAACGATGGCAAAAAGTGATGGCCCTTAGTATTGTAACAATAATGTTGCAACTTCTAAGGGCCTTAGATTTATTTTTCAACCTGGTTTTTGTACAAACTTAAGATGGGTTGACACTATTTGTGTGACTCGAACTATTTCTTCCTTTTTTTTACTTCTATAATGTTGGCAGAACTAAGATGGAATTTAGATGTATAGAGAACAATTTGACTTTAATCTATGTTATAGGAAAATAAAAATTGCAAGAAATAACTCATAGAAAGAAAAAAACACGCAAACCTAGGATATTTTCAATAAAGGAAGGCAACCACTCTATCTACAATGAAATGAAATCAGACATATTCTGTGTTACAAAAAAATAAAACACATTATTGAAATAAAATCTTGCAAATAGTAAGCCCTAAAAAGAAGTAGTTTCTACAAAAATTCAAATAAAGGAATCTGCAAAGTTTCTCTATCTCTAAAATTTGTCCCCAAAATTACAGAAGCATTGTAATAAAGTAAGGAAAGTCATAAGTTTGGTGCAAAAGTGAGCGAGTTTAGAAGGAAAATTGCAAACTACTATAGGATTCCTTGTTTTCCTATAGGAGACAATGCAATGAGAAAGTGAACATGCTAAATCCAAGGATAAAAGGAAATGAAGCTAAGGAAAATTTGGAAAATAAAAAATTTCATTTCTATGGCATCACGATAACTTTTGAAAAGGTTAATCTATCAAAATGAAAAGTTGTATGGTTTCCTGTAGATGAAAAGTAGAGTACAATGCATGAAAAAAAAACCAATGAATGATAGATAGAAAATAAACATTAGAAAATAAAATAATAAGAACATAGAGTGAAAATTATATTTAACCAATGTGACTAATACAATTATACTCAAAATTTAAGATAACTAGGCTACTCATAAGAATATATAAATAACCATACGTGAAAGTAACCTTAAGAAATCATTTGTTGATAAAAAAAAAGTGCATGAATAAAAATGGTACAAGATGGATCTTGAGCACCTGGGGCAGGCCCTAACCAAGGGAATATCAAAACCCTTAAGAAGAAGACAGACTAAGAACTATGATAAGATATCACTTCCATTAACTGAAAATTTTCTTATACATGACAAAGTTATAGAACTTGATTCAAATATAAACTTCTCCTATTATTCACAAACTCCTTTACATTATTCTTCTACTATCTAATAGGCTACTCAAGCCTCTTACTTATACAAAATGGATAGGGGGAATCCCTAAAAAAATGGATATTGTTTCTCAGATCACCACATAGAAGTAGGAAGGAGAGTATACTATATTCATTTAGCCAAGTTGGGACTCTCCTATAGCAAGGAGTAGACCCCACAAATATCTCTAGTTCAATATCCTTGAAAACTATGCAAAATCACTTTAATACCCCACACAATAGTCATGTGAGGCACATAGGGTATGACTCTCCTAATAACTCATTAAGCTAGGAGAGTGTCATTAAATGTAAAAAGGAAGATTTAATATATCCTTTATGTGCCTAGGAGTGGTGAGATGGGCCTTTTGTTCTACCTAGTTACGAATCCCATCATAAGGAAAATTCAATCTCTTTTAGGTGGCAACCCATGGATTTCGTAAAACACATCTTCAACTTCTTTAAGTACCTAGTTGATCCAAATGGAAAATGGCATCAACCCATGGTATTCATCTACCCATGTATCCATCCACCCATGGAATTTACCCATGGTATTGTAAATGGCATCAACCCACAGTATTCATCCACCCATGATATTTATTTTCCCATGGTATTGTAAGTGACCCATGGTATGTATCCACCCATGGTATTCATCCACACATGGGATTTACCCATGGTATTGTAAGTGGTATCTACCCATGATATTGGCCCATGGTATCCACCTATGGTATTCTATATCAAAAAAAGGCTATAAGTAATAAGCCTCACTTTGTAAAAGGACAGATTGTCTGCCACAATGTAGCTTCTACAATTATTCTCTGTTTTAATAAAACAAGCTTCTTCGTGGTTTTATTTGCTTTGTATTCTCTCTTTTTTTCTGGCATTCTAATTTTGCAAATCTTGTCAGATCTATTTCAAATTTTTAGATCTTGGGGGCCTCCCCCCCAAGATCTGGATCAGTGGTATCAGATTCAGGTTACGCCTCCATGGGAATGAGGGTTTGAAACATATTTCAGTTTCAATGTTTTGCAACAATCTTCAGCAAAATCCATGAATTTTTTTGGGCAGCGAGTTTTCAGATCAGATATGAAAATTTTGGTGAAAATTTTACAAAAACAAAGACTAGATCTAGATTCCTTGCAAACAAATACTGAAATTCAAAAAAAAAATCAGCGAAATTGGAGTTCGGATGAGGGAGATATCGCTGATTCAAAATCGGCAATGTTGAAGCAATTTTTCTAACAACAATTCATGGACGGTGACTCTCCTGTCATTTGTCGCAATTTTTAGTGCAAAATTTCAGAAGAATGGATATAGATCTGAGCTCCTCTTGAAAAATCACCCCCAAGTTCAAAAAAAAAATCGGTTGAATCGGAGTCTGGATGTGGGAGTTATCGTTGATTTAAAATCAACTATTTTTTCAGAAATTTTGTGACAGCGAGACAATTCCAATGTGAATCTGAGAGTATAGAGTCTCTAGATAGTGGTTTCAAACACATGAGAAGATACAGAATGATCATTCCATTTCCAAAAACTAGTTATAATAAATATTCCGAGTTATATTGATCGAGTTATGCTCATTTTAAATCTGGAGCAGCATTCAGAGCGAGTTCCCTTTGGAGATGTGCCCTCCCACCCCGCTTTAGTGGGCACCTGCTTCACATTCATCAGTTTCATCATAGTAGCATTCGACTTGGGTTATTTAGAGACGTACCCTCCCACCCCAAGCTATGTAGGCACCTACTACTTCATCAACAATCAACATCACAGTTATGGGTCAACCGCACAAAATCTTTTTCATCAAAGTCCATTTGCTAGGCCGCACACTGTTAGTCACACAGTTGGTCACAAGCATTATAGGGTATCTCTATTCTCGGATCTTTGTTTGTCATTTTTTTGGTTCATCCAAGAACCCACACTTCATCGAAGTCCATTTTCTAGGCTGCACATTGTCAATATCACAGTTGGTCACAAGCATTACAGGGTATCTCTATCCTCAGATCTTCGTTCATCACGGTTATGGGTTAACTACACAAAACCATTCTCTTCAGTGGCTTTTCATATTCAACAAAGGATTCTCAGGAGGTAACTTCACGCAATGGGTACCATTGCTTCTTAAGGAGGGAGGAATGATCCGAATGGAAAGCATCAACCCATGGTGTTCATCTACCCATGTTATCCATCCACCCATGGTATTGTAAATGGCATCGACCCACGGTATTCATCCACCCATGATATTTGTTCACGCATGGTATTGTAAGTGACCCATGGTATGTATCCACCCATGGTATTCATCCACACATGGGATTTACCCATGGTATTGTAACTGGTATCTACCCATGGTATTGGCCCATGGTATCCACCTATGGTATTCTATCTCAAAAAAAGGCTATAAATAAAAAGCCTCACTTTGTAAAAGGACAGATTGTCTACCACAATGTAGCTTCTGCAGTTATTCTCTGTTTTAATAAAACAAGTTTATTTGTGGTTTTATTTTCTTTGTGTTCTCTCTTTTTTTCTGGCATTCTAATTTTCCAGATCTTGTCAGATCTATTTCAACTTTTTAGATCTTGGGGGCCTCCCCCTCAAGATCCGGATCACTAGTGGTCCTCAAGGTTTGGTTCTTGATCCTCAATTATCTCCCCCATGTGAGAAACATAAATTTGACACCCTTTTCTAAAATTCCTCTTTAGTTGCATGGTTGATATTTCCATAATAGAAATTGGCCTTGGAATTCCCTGTAGTTTTATTCACTACCCCTCATTGTCAAGGAAAGAAAATGTTATATCATGAAAATATAATAATGTGTGATTTTTCTCCAACTCATCCATGCCAATTAGGAAATCATATGATCCTAAAGGTATTATATTAAATATGCATTTTTATCTCACCCATTCATATTTATTGAACATTTTTTTATAATTTCATTTATTCTCCTTTTAGCTCGTGTATCTAACTAAGATGACCAAGCCCTATGATTCTTTGTTTACTTTAAGTTAAAATTTTCAATCAACTTAGGACCAATATAACTATGACTAGCTCCAAAATCAATTAGAATGGAAACAATTTTATTATTTAACTCACATAATTTCACTTCGATCATGTATTCCTAATGCTTGGCCTACCCATTGTCGAGTGCTACATAGATCTTGGGCACGATTCTACCCCATGTCCTCCATTGTATCATATCCTCGGATGTGGTGTACATTCCTCATTTTTATTTCTTTCTAAGGGAATTCCCTATACAATTTATGTCCTCCACTGACGCCAACAACTATTGGAATGAGATATTGGTTTGTTACTCAAGGAATTTGACTTGTCTGGCTCACAATGGGTTGGTTGAATTTGTCTATTTTCCAATGATTTTTTCTTGAAGAATTAGGGTTTGAACCCATTTTCCTTCTGGTCCATTTTTCTTCTCTTCTTGTCATCCCAAGTCCTTCAGAAGGATGGTTTATTTTTTTTGTACTCATAGAGGTACTTTTCTTTCCTCATGGCCTCATTCGATGTCCTCATTTTTTCAAATTTAATTCTATCGGCAAAGAATGGTGGTAATCCACTAACATATCTTTGTATATTAAACTTTTCTCCCTGATAAAATATACATATCTTAGAATTTTAGTGATTTTTGGTCCTTACTATTCCATAGTCATATTTCCCAACTTGAGCTTGAAAAAATCCTGCATTTTTCTTTCATAATAATGTTTAGATATGTATTTCCTTTGGAAGTACTTTTTAAATTCCACCCTTGATAATTTTCTTTCATATGAATGTTTTATTTCTTTGATTTTTTACCACCACATATTTTTGGTCCACTTCAAGTGATAGATGAAAATATTTTCCTCTAAATTGGAGTAATCACGTAGTTGAAGGAAGTTCTTCATTCCTAGTAGTCATGCATCAACCTCCTCTCCTTTATTATTTTCACCATTAATTGTGGGAGATTTAATTTTCTTGAGTTATCCTTGTATAATTTCCAAGTAAATGTTGGAAATACTAAGAGGGGGGGTGAATCAATATTTCTTTCAATTAGAGCATTAGTTAATCTTCAATTATTATCAGTGTTTGCACAATGATAGCAACAAACAAGATGAACACAAATGCACATAGTTTTTAAGGTGGAAACCCACTCCGGGACAAAAACCACCTAATGCTTTTCTACTAATTCTTTAATATTCAACTCCAATTGAAAATAAAGCTCCAACTTCCTAGAATCTAGAAAAGCATTCTTCTCCAGCTCCCACTGGATGGACGCTCCAACACTCGAGATTCTTCAGTATTCAACTAAATGGATGCCCCAACACCCAATGAGCTACAAATCACCCTAGCACCACCCTACCATCCTATAGAAGAATAAAATAAGAATGGACTCTCGTACCAGGGAAAATGGTCCACTCTACAATGATATAGAATGATGTAGAAGAAGAAGACACGCTAGAACATAATCCCAACTATGACACAACCACCTAATGATTATCCTAGAGCACTCGACACTGCCTCTTCAACTCTTGGCAGATAGACACTAGTACAATTTGTACAATAATGTATTTACAATGACTTAGTACAATGATACCTTTACAATGATTGTATGCAGTATTGCCCACTTGAAGACTTCATGTGATGAACTTCGTGCTGTTGTTATGTACCTTGGTTTCTGCTCTTATCATGCTACCCTCTGTTGCACCTTGCTTTGCTTTGCTTCCCTAGAAAGTTTGGTCCTTTGCAGCCCTTGACAACAAATGATCTAGCTTTTTATTTGCCTTCTAGGAGCTTGATATTGAATCTGGTGTAACTCTATTATTTCAGATCCCCAATATCAGATTTTCGTGAATGTAGTATTCCTCTGAATCATCTTTCCAATGCCACAGGTCTGACCCAATTTGGATTCTTCAAGAGATAGTTATACCCAATCTCTCACAATTCCCTAATTATGGACTATTTCAACAGAGCGAAATTGTACGACGTGCCATGTGCCACTGTTTCTTCATTCGGCTCTGAAAGTGATATAGAGAAAACTACCAACTATGCACTATCTTCCATTTTTTATAGAATTCCAATCCTATACTCAAAGAGAGAGTTATGATGATTTTCCGAAGGTCACTTCTTTGAGACGAATTTCAGGATCCTGCAAAAACACTGACTTCCACAGATCATATCTCCGAAAATATTGTGCACCTTGATCGAAAATTCTCATAGCCGCTTCCTCAAGATTGCAACTTCACCTCATAAAAATTTTAGCTTCTGCACCTTTGTATAAAAAATGTTAGAGCGAAAATTCCACGATCACATGTTTCCGATAGCCAAATCCCTTACATGAGGAGGATATGAGGATCACAATTTATATAAATGCTTAGGTTGAGAGGGGCTTCAAAAAGTGAACGTGGGAAGGATTTTAAGAGCTTAAAAAATATTAATTATGACTTTTCAATGACCCATGCCATAACCCCATGGGGTTTTATCCCACTAACTAGGGGTACAAAATTCAAACATGAATATCTCTCAAATCGTGAAGAATTACGTGGTGTGCCATATATCAACGGAAACATCTCGACAAGAAGAAACCATAAAAATAATTCTTGACCCATAATATAGTAATTTTCTAGGTAAAAATTCCCATGCAATATTGGGTTAGCCCCTGGTGTTGCTTGGGTTGACATCCATGACAATCGCTGATCAACAATCTCCCCCTTTGGAATTGATGGCAACACAAGTACTCCCCCTGCAATCATGACACCTCTTCTTACAACATTCTCTCCCCCTTTGACATCAATGGCAAAGGGTAACTCCCCTTGAAACACAACCATCCTGCAGACCTATATACACTTCCACTCCCATTGACACACAACCATCCTGTGGACCTGTACACACTTCCACTCCCCCTAACACACAACCATCCTGCAAACTTGTAATCTAATGAGAACTTGGAAGAATCCCAAGCTTCTGACAAAGATATTCAAATGATTCATGAGGTAAAGGTTTAGTGAAGATATCAGAAATTTTTTCTTTTGTACAAACATACTCAAGTTTGATATTCTTTTCAGCAACTTGTTCTCTAACAAAATGATATTTGATCGGAATGTGTTTTTTTTTTAATGCAATACAAGATTCTTGGAGATGCCGATGGCACTAGTGTCGTCACAAAATATGAGAATAGGCTCACTGAATCGTACTTGAAGATCTTGCAAATTTTGTTTCATCCAAAGGACTTGAGTACAAAATGATGCTGCTACAATATATTCTACTTCCGCTGTAGATAACGATATTAAGGTTTGCTTTTTGCTCAACCATGATACGAGACAACCACCTAGATAGAATGCTGCTCCACTATTACTCTTACGATCATCAACACTTCCTGCCCAATATGCATCTATAAAGGCTTGAATTATGAGATTGTTACCCTTGGGATACCACAAGCCATATTATTTTGTGCCCTTTAGATATAGAAGAATTCTTTCGACGGAAATAATATGTCATTCTTTTAGTGCTGCTTGGAATCTTGCTACTTTTCCAACTACTTGCATAACATCTGGCCGAGAGGTTGTTACATATATAAGACTACCAATCATAGATCTATACAACCTCTGATCCACATCCTTAGATGAGTCATCTATGCTCAATTTGCAACCTATTACCATTGGAGTAAGGACGGGTTTGCAATCTTCCATTTTGAATTTCTTGAGCATTTCCTTCATGTACATGGCTGGACATATAAATATTCCTTTCTCTTGCTGAGATATTTGAAGCCCTAAGAAGTATGTCAGCTCACCAAGTAAAGACATCTCGAACTCACTTTGCATCTTTGTAGAAAGGTTCTTACTTAGTCGATCATCATTGCTACCAAATATTATATCATCCACATATACCTCAACGATTGCTAAATTATCTTTATCTATTTGTACATAATGATTTCTATCAACAATACCCTTCTTGAACCCTTGTTGATGTAGATATCCATCAAGATGAGCATACCATGCTCTGGGAGCCTGCTTGAGACCATATAGAGCCTTCTTTAACCTACAAACATAGTCTTATTTTTCTGATAGTAGAAAACCTTCAGGTTGTTCGATGTAAACTTGTTCTTCTAATTCTCCATTCAGAAATGCTAACTTAACATCCATTTGGTAGAATTTGATTTTTTTTTAACATGCATAGGCGAGAAACATTCGAATGGCTTCCATTCTGGCAACTAGTGTAAATGTTTCGTCAAAATCAATTCCTTCCACTTGTGCATAGCCTTTGCAAACCAATCTTGCTTTGTTTATGGTAACCTGCTCATCTTCATTCAATTTGTTCCTGAACACCCATTTAGTCCGAATGACATTTTTTATCTTTTGGTCCTGGAACTAATTCCCAGGTGTTATTCTTCTCGATTTGATCCAATTATTCATTCATAGCTGCTACCAAATGTTCATTATGGTTGGCTTCCTCAAAACTACTATGCTCAAAGGTCACTAGAAAAGCAATGTGAGCTTGTTGTGATGAACGATGTTGTCGACCTTCATTTATGTCACTAATGATTTGATTTGATGGATGGTTCTTTTGAATCCATTCTTTTGTTCTCCTTGGAGGAGCTTCTTGTTGTTGTTCTGGTATATCTTGATGAACATTATTTACTTCTTCCTCGTTGATAGTTGCTTCTTGTTCTACAATTTTATCTATGTCTTTTTCAGCCTCTGTCTCAATTTTCAAAGATTCTATATCCTCATCATTATTCACTAGAACACCATCTTTGTCAAATGCAACATTTATGCTCTCCACTATCTATTTTCGTCTTAGGTTATAACATTTATAGGCATTTCTTTTGCGAGAGTAACCAACAAAGATACCTTCATCAACACATGATTCAAACTTACCCAAATTTTAATCTTCTCTTTTGATATAACATTTGCTTCCAAAGATTCTGAAATATTTTACATTAGCTGGTTTTCCTTTCCATAATTCATATGGAGTCTTGTTGCAATTATTTCTGAGAAGACTTCGGTTGATAATGAAGACTGTCATATCAATTTCTTGAACCTATAATTTTTCATCCAATTTTGAGTCCTTCAACATTGTTCTACCCATTTCCTGTATGGTTATGTTCTTTCTTTCAGCAACTCCATTTTGCTGAGGTGTTTGTGCTATTGAAAATTGTCTTTTTATTCCATTTTCATCACAGTATTGCTGAAATAATTTGGAAGTGAATTATCCACCATTATCTAATCTTAGACACTTTATTTTCAAATCAGTTTCATTTTCAACCAACTCCTTGTATATCTTAAAGCACTCAAATGCTTCAGATTTTTTCTTTAGGAAACTGATGGCTGTCATCCTGGTATAGTCATCTATCATTAACATGAAATATAATTCTCCATATAAGCCTTTTGTTCTCACAGGACCACATAGATCAGTATGTATCAATTCCAATGGATGTGATGCAAAGTGTTATTTTGTTTTAAATTGGAATTTTGTCTGCTTTCCATGCTAAGAGGCCTCACATAGTGTGTCGGAAGGTTTTGAGATTTTCGGCATTTCTCGTACTGCTTCCTTTTTGCTTATCCTGAAAAGATTGTCAAAGTTTATGTGACCCATTTGTTTGTGCCATAACCAGCATTCATCTTCTTTAGCTAGTAGACATGCTTTAGTTGCTTCATCCAGAACATATATGTCGTTTGGAGCTCGACTTGTTGTAGCCACAATTTTACCATACCTGCCTTTCCTGATTTCACATTTTGTGGAGTTGAATAGCATTGTGTGTCCTTGATCACACATTTTTCGAACACTGTGCAGATTGTGATTCATGTTTTCAACCAATAGAACATTCTTGGCTATAACATCTTTTCTTCTGAGAGTGACGGTACCTGATCCTATAACATTTGAAGATCCATCATTTCCAAAGGATACGGTTCCATCCTTCTTCTCTTTCAGAGATACAAATTTCCTTCTATCTCCAGTCATATGCGTTGAGCAACCACTATCAACATACCACACATCTTTGTTGTTTTGAGCCTTGAGAGTGAGAGCACAATTATCAGTCTTCTTCTTCTTCCATGTTCGTTCATTTTGTGGCTTCGAAGATTCTTCTGGAGGATTTTCAAGTCTGCAGTCTTTGGCTATGTGTCCAAAGTTCTGACATTTGTAACATTCCATTTTATTTCTTAAATGTTCAAATCTATTGATGTTTCGTTGAGCCCTAGGAGGTTCATATTTGAAGGATATCCTAGAATTGTATTGGTTCCTATGGTACATGAGACATTCTACAGCTTTATGACCAAATTTTCCACATGAATAACAATAGCCATGAAAAATATGTTGGTACCTGGATGGAACTCTATATCGAGGAATCATCTTCCAAGGATGTTCTTGCAAATCTTGTCTAATGAAGTCTACATGTATGTCAGATCTCATAGGTTCATTGTATTTTGTTGTAGAAGGTCTTGCTTCTTCTTCTTTGTAACCGAGGCCAGTTCTGTCGTTGTAAGATCGTTGATTGTTGATTATTTCTTCCAATGCCCTTGAAGTGTTGACATAGTTTTGGACAGTTTTTCCCTTCTTAACTTCCTTACGCAGTGAGACTACTTCGGCTTCTAATGCTTCCCTTTCTTGGTTGCTTTCATCCAACTTATTTTGAAGTGACTCTTCAATACATTTATGTTCTTCGACTTCAATTTTGAGACCTTGAACTTGTTCTTCAAGAGTATTGGAACAGATCTTCTCAGCATTGAGCTCTTTTATAAGCTTGATTTCCTCCTCATAAAATTCTTCTATGGTCAACCCTTCTTCTTCATTGTTTGATACTTCTTGTTTATTGTGCTTGGCCATAAACAATACTTTCTCATTGGCTTCTTCTTTGATGTCACTTTCTTCATCGGATGATGAGCTATCTTCTTTAGAGAGAAAGTTCCTTTTGGATACTTTCTTTTTGCCTTGCTTATTGAATTTCTTAAATCCTTTTCCTTTGAGTTTCCATCACTTTGTTTGGACATTTCCATCGCGAAATTCCCAACCTCACCACAACCGAAACATATCAATGAAATTTTACCTTGGAATTCTCCCTGCCAGTTTTCTAGTTTTCTCGTAAAGTACATATTATTCATCCGAAAGACCTTCTCCATCGCCCCTTTTCTTCACACTTTATAGTATTTGGCTGTCAATTCACTGAAGGGTTGTTTGTCCCGATTGGTTTTCTAGCCGATTGGTTTTCTTTAGATGTCTATTTAACTAATGCGCTTTCTAGATTTGAAGTACCTTCTTCTTCATCAAGTCTCATTTCATATGCTATGAGAACTCCATGTAATTCCTCTTTGTTGAGTTTGTCCAGATTTGCACTATATTCTAAGACCGATACCTTTGGGTTGAATCTCCCTGGTAACATTCTAAGAATCTTCTGTATAATAGTCTTCTCATCAACTGGCTCTCCCAATCCTTCCATAGTACTGGTTATTTCTTCAACATATTGGAAGTATGCAACAATGTTGCAATCTTCTTTCATTCTGAGTTGCTCAAATTTTTCTCTATAGATTTGAAGCTTTGTTTCTTTGACATTTGAGTCACATGCATATATATTCTCAAGCTTGTCCCATACATTTTTGGTGGTTTTACAACCTAGCATCTTATGATAAGAAGATTCAATAAGTCCACTGATAATAATATTCTTTTCTTTTTCATCATTTACCAAATTCTTCTTACCTTGTTCATCCGTGGTTGATATAAATCCATTTTGAATAGTGTCCCATACTTTGTAACCTTACGCCAAGAGATAGACCTTCATTCTTCCTTTCTAGAGTGCATGATTATTTTCATTAAACAAAGGTACACCATATTTGGTATGCTCCATGACCTCCTTCTAGTTGTTAAAATACTATTGAAGGAACCAAGCTTTGATACCAATTGTTGGAAATACTAAGAGGGGGGGTGAATCAGTATTCCTTTCAATTAGAGCATTATTTAATCTTCAATTATTATCAGTGTTTGTACAATGATAGCAAAAAATAAGAGGAACACAAATGCACATATTTTTTAAGGTGGAAACCCACTCCAGGACAAAAGCCACCTAATGGTTTTCTAATAATTCTTTAATATTCAACTCCAATTGAAAATAAAGCTCCAACTTCCTAGAATCTAGAAAAGCATTCTTCTCAAGCTCCCACTGGATAGATGCTCCAACACCCGAGATTCTTCAGTAGTCAACTGAACGGATGCCCCAACACCCAATGAGCTACAACTCACCCTAGCACCACCCTACCACCCTGTAGAAGAATAAAAGAAGAATGGACTCTCCTACCAGGGAAAATGGTCCACTTTACAATGATATAGAATGATGTAGAAGAAGAAGACACATTAGAACATAACCCCAACTATGAGACAACCACCTAATGATGATCCTAAACCACCCGACACTGCCTCTTCAACTCTTAGCAGATAGACACTAGTACAATTTGTACAATAATGTATTTACAATGACTTAGTACAATGATTATATGCAGTGCTGCCCACTTGAAGACTTCATGTGATGAACTTCTTGCTATTTTTATGTGACTTGGTTTCTGCTCTTGTCATGCTAGCCTCTGCTACACCTTGCTTTGCTTTTCTTCCCTAGAAATTCTGGTCCTTTGCAGCCCTTGACAACACATGATCTAGCTTTTTCTTTGCCTTCAAGGAGCTTGATATTGAATCTAGTGTATCTCTGTTATTTTAGATCCCTAATACCTAATTTTTGGTACTGTAGTAGTCCTCTGAGTTGTCTTTCCAATGCCACAGGCCTGACCCAATTTAGATTCTTCAAGAGAGAGTTATACCCAATCTCTGACAATGCCCTAATTATGGATTGTTTCAGTAAAGCGAACTTGTACATCGTGCCACGTGTCATTGTTTCTTCGTTCGGCTCTAAAATTTATAGAAAGAAAACTACAGATTGTGGAATATCTACAAATTTTTATGGAATTCCAATCCGATACTTAGAGAGAGAGTTATGATTCTTTTCCCAAGGTCACTTCTTTGAGATTAATTTCAGGAGCCTGCTAAAACACTGACTTCCACAGATCATATCTCCGACAATATTGCGCACCTTGATCTGAAATTTTGCACAGCTGCTTCCTCAAGATTTCGCCTTCGCCTCATAAAAATTTCAACTTCTGCACCTTCTTACAAAAAAATTTAGAGCGAAAATTCCACTATGATTTGTTTCAGATAGCCAAATCCCTTGCATGAGAAGGATATGAGGATCACAATTTATATAAATTCTTAGGTTGAGAGGGGCTTCAACAAGTGAACATGGGAGGGATTTTAGGAGCTTAAAAAATATTAATTATGACTTTTCAATGACCCATGCCACAACCCCATGGGGTTTTATCCCACTAACTGGGGGTACAAACTTCAAACATGAATATCTCTCAAACCGTGAAGAATTACGTGGCGTGCCATCTATCAACGGAAACATATCGACAAGAAGAAACCATAAAAATAATTCTTGACCCATAATATAGTAATTTGGTAGGTAAAAATTCCCATGCAATATTCGGTTAGCCCTTGGTGCTGCTTGGGTTGACATCAATGACAATCGCTGATCAACAGTAAAATCATCTCCTTGGTTTCCTTACTGGTGATATGCCAGTACTACTTCCTAATTATAAGGAAACATATGCTCTTTTAGTTGAACTTCTTGATGCATGATGATGATTCCCAAGAAAACTCTTAAAGTACCTTGAATCTCTAACATCTTTCCCCATGAATCATGACTCATGTTCATCTCCCTACCTACAATAAGATCTCTAGTACATTCTCATCTATAATTTATTTAGGCTCAATAAAATATGAGCAGTAATTTGCTATTGTTTCCTTATTAGTCCCTCATTATCATTTCTGTAGTTGAGCACCTCCATTTTGAGGCTCCTGATGGTTTCCTCTAGATATATTTCCTCTAGCCTACCCAATGAATGTCCATTTGACTTTTTATAGCATTACCCATGCTAATATTCATGTATCTGACCTCCTCTTCCTAGATGTAGGACCCATGAGCATCTCCCACACTCTTGGTCCTCATGTTGGTATTTCCTTATAGGCCACCAGTGGCATTTTTTTTTCAAATTTCCAAAAAAATCCTACCCCAATCCAAAATTTTGAGTTGATAGTAATATTACCCTTTTCAATATCTTTCTTTTAATTATCTGTTTTCCTAAATATGATTCCCAAGTTGGATGTTATGGCCTCTAAATTTTTTGGCCTATTTATCCCAATTTCCCACATTCTATGTGCAAATGAAATATTTTCAAATTTTTGATAAATTGTGTATTCAAATTTCAAAATCAAACTCCATGGCTGGGTTTTATGGTTCCATATCTTTCCATTGACTACTTCATTGCCTGAATCTAAGATCTAGTTGTTGGGTTACACCCTTTTGAAGTGACTATTTACATTATTTTTTCCTTCATATTGTTTCAATCATAACTACCTCATGTTAACATTATTTTGTAATTGTAGCATGCCATTATAAATATTTCTTCAAGAAATTTTATTTTAAATGAAATATTGTTTAAGGTCTCAAAAATTCCCAACAAGTGAAAGACCAAAAAAAAAATAACGAAAAATTGAATTAATTGATTATTTTACTTCTATGCACTAATTAGATCTACTTGAAACTATGTTCTATAATTTTCTTAAACATATAGACCTCCCATATGTGACATTGCTTTATTGCAAGGTAAATATTGGTACAAATGAAATTTTATTTGTTCCCATTTCACAAGAGTTGTCCTGCATGACTTCCCTTAAACACCTAACACACATTTAGTCTTCCTTCTTTGCATGTCGCTCCTCACTTAGGCCCCATCATTCACATGGGTCCTTCCATGTGGAAATGATTGAGTGGATACAACTACATGTAGGGTCCAGTTTCCACTTTTCACTATGGTGGGTGACTTACCCCCTACCATATCTGGGAGTTGATCTTGAGGTAGACCAATGGAACAAATTCTCATAGCACTGAAACATGCACAGAGGTTTACAACAATTTAGCCTCCCCATGAATCTAATGGAAAATATTTATCTAATATGATGGCCAAGTTTATATTGTGTTAGAACTTGCATAGGGATTTCTGGTGTGCGACCCACCTCATAGTTATGATAACTGAGATTTCATTGATCCGATGGACTAGATCTTGAATCATGCTAAAACATGTGTGAGGGTTTACAATGTGTTTCACGCATGATAGCTCTAATGGTTGTGATGTCCCCTCATCAATTCCCACAATTCACTTTAGGGTCCAACTTTCACAAGGAAAAATATAGACTCACACCTATGATAGATCCAACATCCATGAACAAGCCATATTGACAATCCACAACACACATCGTAATCTCACTTGCATGGGAAATAAAACATAGTTGCACCCCGAATATATCTAGCAATTATGATGAAGCAAGATTGAAGGCCCACATCCCACATCGGGCTCAAACTTGTAGGTTTTTTAACAAGGTAGATATTTCCATTAGATCCAATGGATTGCGTAACCTACAATAAACAGTTGTGGTGTGCATCATACATTCAAAGTAAAATCCTTTCATGACATTGCATCCACCCAATGGTTCCCAATCACACTAGGTTCTATTACATAGCCTTATCACCTACCAACTCAGTCGCCACCTAGAATTTCCATATGGCACTACCACCTCATTATTGATGTCATCACACATTCATTTATCTTTTTATCAATAATACTCATTTTTTCCATTTTCCATTTATGATAATTTCACATCTTTGTTACTAAAATTCACTCTTGTAACAACCCTTTTTACTACCCCTCTTTAAGTTTCACTATGAATATTATTTTACGTGAATAAAAAAAAATACAAAAATCGTCGAGCTAGAGGAGTGGAAAAAGATTAATAGACCTAAGGAGGAGGAGTTTCTCATGATGTGTTTAAACCCATACCCAACCCACTTCATTTTTTTTTCCCTTTATATATCTTTGACGAATTAATGCTCTGCAAAGGAGACATTGAAGTTGGGCATGGGCTATATGAGTGCAGAAAAGACCTCATGTTGTCCCTAATATCATGGGATGTGTTGGCAGAAATACCAACATACAAGGGAAAGGGAGGTTGAGTAGTGGGAAGTGGAGAGAGATAAGAAAAACAAGTAAAATAGAACACACAAGATAAAGTAGATAAGGGGGGGGTGGAGGGGAGAGAGAGAAGAAGAGAAGACAATATAGCTAGAGCATAGGAGCTGTTATAGGCCATTTTGTCACATCTGGTCAACAAGCGTTCAAATAGGATTAGTCACATCCTTTGAACACTTTGTTATCCTCCCTCCACAAAGCCCTAAGCATGACTCTCTCAAATCCCTGAGTTTCTGCCTGAAACTGCTTCCTTTGAGTGATTTTTAGATCCAACTCACCCTTGCCCTTCATAGGCTAGTGTTCAATATAAATTTGGCTCTCCTTGGACCTATGTTGATCACCAACATGTTTCCCCTTTTCGGGGGTGTCTTTATTCTATAAATTCAGGAGATCTAAAAATAATCTCAAAGCTTCCTCCTCCAAAAGATTCCAGGATTTGTTATAACTATTTACCTTGGATGAAAGTCTTGAATCCTATCCTATCCCACCTTGGAAGCTTCACCCCTTAGCCCTTGAGCTCATTCTCCCATCAAGAGTGGATCTCAAGCCTTTATTGGTAAATGGATAAGAACTCTTAACTTACCATCCTCTTTTATATATTTGTGACCATCCAAAAGCTAGGGTTTGTACTTTGGAGATAGATTATACCCTCATGTTTTTGTTGTGAGAGTCATTATTCCATGCATTAGGGTCACATAGAGGTACACTTTGTGGTAAGGAAGGACAAGTCAACTTGGAGGAGCTCTTCTACAATATCAACTCTTATATTTGGTTATAACTATATCCATTTATATTAATGCAAATAGTTCATTTTTTTCCTATATGTGCTATTGTGATTTCATGTATTTCAATGCCATGTTGATCCATTGAATAAGGTGATTAAATTATTCTACATAGATGTCGTAGATCGTTGGATTGTGTTGTTTGAATGTGTAGGTTCTAATTATAGCGATCAGAGCTAGGATTGGAGCATAAAAGCCAAGAGAGGAGTGAATCATACAACATATTCTAGGTAGGCTTCATCCAATTATCAATTTACTTTAAGGAAAACATTAGATTATTTGTCTTTCTATTATTCTAGAATAGGCCATCAATTCTAGGGAAGATACTTTTATCAGCAGTCATAGATTCTACATAAAAAATTGGCAACCATATTGGGGAGCAGTGTATTCCCTTGGTGGTTTCCTTGTCCATAGTGCGTATTTTGCCTCTTCTGTAGGCCTTCGCTATCTTACTCAGTAAATAACCAACCTAGGAATACCTTTCATTGAGTTTCAATTGAAATTTTTGTGTCAGAACCTTGCATCCCTTGAACAACATACCCTCTGGTATAGGGAAGGAGCATTGCACCTCCCTTTATCCTTCTTTGTGGCTACATTGCATAGCACTAGTACCCCTTCAGCACCTTCGTTGGCCCTTTCGCATGCACAAACTTTATTTTTTCTTGATTTTCTCTTTATCCAACTTTTTTCAAGCCACTCTTCCTTGAGTCTTTGAGTGTCTTGTGATCAAGCCTCCATCTTGTTTTCTTTTGGTTTTGAATTCATTTTATGAGAAATTATTTATATTTTCGTTTTTTCTTTTCATTAGGTCATTAGCAAACTGAATTGCTTGATCATTAAGTGCTTGAAATAATTTTTGTTTTAGTCATCGTTCTAAATAGTTTTGTTTTATCAATGATTAGAAAAAATATCCTAGTTTTCATCTGAAAATTAAGTCAAATCCGAAAGAAAAATATTATGCATCATGCATTGCATATAGGGCTTTTATTTTGATTGGAATAGTGAATTTTAGGAGACTGGTTGTTCCATCACTTGTTTGTTGCATTGTTGATTGATTTCTTATTCCCCTACTTAGTTAGGCCTTTCATTGTTAAAATGAAAATGAAAAGAGTTATTTTTTTCAAATTATTTGAATCATTGATGTGCTCAGGTGACATCGAGTTTTGATCCATGAAATCAAAACATAATTCAAGATAAAATCTAAAATTCACCTTAGTTAACCTGGGGAGAATTTGAAACCTAATAACACACATAGAGGCATAGTCTAGAGACTTGTTTCGACATCATTAAACATAGGATATTTCATTTTTTATGAGAATTTCATTCTAGGGGTGATATACCATTCCATTTATGTAAGTGTATTAGATCGTTCTCCACATACCTTTGGGTATATTTGATGGTGCTCCACCTAGGATATTTATATGGGAATGCACTCATCAAATAGTTACACATTAGACAACACTGCTACATACTACACTTCCACATACCATCGAGTATATTTAGGAAGTCCCCTATCGGTTTCTATCCATCCATAGGTAATTGGTTCGATTTCCTTGTACACTATCATACACTGAAAACAACATTGGGGGATATTCCTTGCCTGTACGTAAATCCTTGTTTTTCCAAGGTGGTATATTATAGTTCACGGTGACTTGGTAATCCCTTTTTCCTAGTTACCCCTTTGTTTTATTTATGTCTTTGATTTCTAAAATTACTTAATTGACCGTGGAATAACATCCTCACTGTGAAATAAATCCTTAGTGGATCTTAGGTTGAGACTAGTGGCAACAACTCCCTATTCCACCAATCAAGGAAACCCCTCAGATGGGAATCTTGGTCCTTTTCCTCCTTTAGGAAATATTGATGCTCCTTATATGGAAACATTGTCCCTTATCATATTTACCATTGGATTTCTAGTTTGGTTGTTTTTTACCACTATGGTTCTGAATTTCCAAACTGCTCCTCAACCAAATTCTCCTCCTCCTGAAAATTTTTAAATTCAAGTCCATCCTAACGTTGACCCTCTGCCTTATTTACATGTTTTTTCTTCATCCCTTTCTTCCTCCTCTCTTGGTGAAATTCTTGATTCTAGTAACGAGAAATCTAAATATAAGAAGAAGAGGACGAGGAAGAAGAATCAAAATAAGGATGGGAGAAACCAAGCAACCATTGCTACTCATGCATCTAGTATGGAAAAATATTCCAATCAACCCGGAAAATTTAAATTCCCTTGCAAGTTATGTAAGGGTTACCACTTTCTTAGATGTTGTATTAGTATTCCTAAGGTATTATAAGTGTGGTCCACATTCTCACATCAACCTTTGTCATCAACCTCTGGAGATCATGCTAGTTATAAATCATCAACTAATGATAGTAAGGTCCATGAGAAGAAGGTGAAAGTCAGGTTTCCCTATAGATTATGTGAAGGGAATCATCCTATTCACCTTTGTCCTTATATGGATAAATCCTAAAAGGTGTTGGAAAACCTTACAGATTCTCAGCCTCATCTTCCAGCTGGTTACCAAAATATTTATGCCAATCCACCACTAGTTGGTGAAGTGATTGATCATAATCAAAATCCATTCAATCCCACTCTCTCTAGATATGAGTACCATGAGTCCATTCCCAACCAAACATTGGTTGAGAAAATAGTGAACCCAATTCCACCTTTTGTCTATCATATTTTTCCCATAAAGAGTGAGGATCATACAACTCAAGTTATTCTTTTTTCTTATGATTCTATCGGACAAGGGGGAAATTTCTCTCATTCCCACAAAACCCCTTCCAATTAGTATGGTCGCTTCCTTTGATTGGACTGGACTGGCAAGATATAGAATTCCTCCTTGCATGCCCTTCCAGATCATAGTATTGGCTTATAATATGCCAGTACCTTGCACTGGCATAGATGAAGGCGCATATGTTAGTATTTTTTCCTCAAATTCTTGGCAAGCTTTTGATTATCCACTGTTTGTGCTTGTTACCCATAATCTATTGGACTTTAACAAAGGAACCACTCAACCATTAGGGATCCTTCCTAAGTTTCCTATTACTTTGGGAGTAAATATTGTCTATATTGTTGTGATGGTATTCCAAGGACCTTTGGATTTTAATTTACTCCTTGGGCACAAATATTTTTATGTCATGGGATCTCTTGTCTCTTCATTCTTTTGTGTGATGCGTTTCCCACTTTAAGGACGAATTGTGACCATTGGGCCATCTTGCGTTCGTTGTTCCTAATTTGACTTCCAATCAACCAACGTCCCTAAATGGTCATTATATGTGAGTGGCATCTTCCCTACCACAAGTTAATTATGTGGAAACTTGTTTGATTTCTCGTATCTATTGATGATCTAGTAGGTCATGTAGTGCATCACTTACTATGGGAATTAGAGTCTAATCTTTCCATTGGATCCTTTTATCCCTTCCAGAGTGTTGTTCTCCCATATGATGAGAACCTCTTGGAAACCATAGCCTTCTGAAGGTTATAATTAAGTTCATCAGAGCATAGTTTTTTTTCTTGTGTCAACCTCGTTAAAAAATGAAAAAATAACTTGGATCACATTTCCTTTTCGTATGTCAATCTCCTTAAAAAATGAAACAAGGTACCCAGAGCAAAGTTTTTTTTCTTGTATCAAGATCCTTAAAAAATGAAACAAATTTTTCGGAGAAGATTTCCTTTTCTTGTGTCAAGCTACTTAAAAAATCAAACAAGGTGTTCTGGAGAAAAGTTCCTTTTCTTGTGTCAAGATCCTTAAAAAATGAAACAAGGTTTTTAGAGCATATTTCCTTTTATTGTGTCAATCTTATTAAAAATTGAAATAAGGTCCCATGAGCATAGTTTCTTTCCCTCTGTCAAACTCCTTAAAAAATGAAACACATCCCCTTCCAATTTGAGTCTTTGATTAGATATCGTAAATTCCCAGTTGAGTCTTTCACTTGATCTCATAAATGAACCTTCATTCCATCCACCTATTAGTAACCAGTAGTCTACTTAGGTGCATGAAATGAATATTGGGGGGCATGTACCTTGAATTTAGTCATTATGTTGTGGGAATGCAAACTTATTTCAAGCATCATTTTTCTCCATTTCAAGCTTGTGAAAAAATGAAACATCTTCATGTATTTTCAAGCTTAGCTTCCCATGTTTCAAGCTTGTGTAAAACTTAAACCATTCTCATCCTATCTCTTGTGATTTCCATTATTTTTATCAGTCTGTTTCTACCATATGATCCTTGGTTTTTCTCATTCCATCATCACCATCTTCTTGGTCAATCATACACTTTCGCTTGGTTGTTTTACCCTTTAATGAGGAACCATTGTGATGAGTGGTCTTATTAGCCAAACTCTTGACCTCTACATGTTTTGAGTACCTACATCATGACCAAAAACAATTTATACCCTTTATACCACTCATTCCTCCAACATGATTTATTTTTCATCTATTTTTAGACACCCAAAATATGAAAATGTTTTTGGGCACTCGTCATTTCAAACTCGTTAAAGAAATTAAAATAGATCTAGTCAGTATAAGTTTAACCCTTTTCCAAATTGAGATAGAAAATTTACGAAAAATGAATACCTTAGTCGATCATGGTTAATAGGTTTTCTTGGGTATTTTTTTCTTCCTTTTTAGACTCAAGGTACTATCTATGAAAAGGAACCTTTGGAATATATTTTTTTCCTCTTTTTCAAACTCTCTAAACATGAAAAATATGTCGATTTTTACCTTATGTGGACTCGTAAAAACATCAAAAAACAATGTATTTGTCGATCATGATGAGACCGAGCCACTCCTTCTCAAGGTTCGTTAAACATACTCAAAGGGATTCATCCGAAGGATGAACTTACAGATCAAACATATGTTATCCTCCTCAATCTTGTTAAAAAATAAAGAGGTATTAACCATTATGGTTGGGAAAATTTGGAAAATAGGTTACTCCACTATTTAATGTCAGTGAGTCGCTATTAAACATGACACTCTACCACTTCATCTTCGAGATTTTTAAGTTGGGAATCTGCTTGTATTTTGGTTAATCATATTGTTTCAAAGCCTCCATTTTTCAGTTTTGGGTCAATGCTACCAACTCAATTCAATGTACTTTATATGTTCAATAGAAGTGATTCAATGAATATATGATACAATACTCTTAAGCCTTCATTCTGTGTCATTCATTTATGATCAAGTTCTATATCATCATCATTCTTTCTCAAATCATGATACCTGTTTCATGTCGTTGATGCGAAATACATCAAATCCCTCCTGTGACAATTAGCTTCCTATCGACATGCACTCATTATCCAATAAGTTGACTTAGAAACAACCCTTCAATACCTTGGTGCTTGCATACATCAATGGGAAGTTTCCTTGCTCTTGGAGATAGGTTTACATCAATGATATTCGACCGAAATATTATGTGTGGTGTTACACTTCAACTCATCCATTCACACCATACAGATTGTACTACAGTACCTTGAGAGCCATTAACACAGTCATTGGTTTATCTCATGTATGTTAATGGCTTACATCATTGGTCGGTAATCATATGGTGTCTACCATGTTCGACTCCAGCTCATTCATTCACATGGTTAGACTCATACTTTGAATGGACGTGTGAATGAGATAGAAGACCCTGGATGTAGTTTCATCCATCCAAGTTGTGATTCCAGGATTAATACAAGACCAAAAAGTATGATAGCTATGAAAATACAGAAATTCATTCATTCATGGGTCCACCCTTTGTCATCAATGTATGTTTCCTTTGATCATTACACATGTAATCCTATCTTATGTGTTGAGTCATCAGTAAATATGCCATGATGTATATGTATTGTAAAAGAAGATGATCTCGTCGGTTGTTCTTAATCCCAACTTGTCAAAAGGTAAAACACTTCAGTCATCTGTTGTCATTTTTTACTTTTCACTTTTGGGGGGAATCTATTATAGTCCATTTTTGTTTCCTATGCTCAACATGCCTTCAAATGGGATCATTCACATCCTTTGAACACATTTTCATCCTCCATACAAAAATCCCTAAGCATGAATCTCTCAAATCCCTGATTTTCTACCTAAAACTCCTTCATTTCAATTATGTTTAGGTTCAACGCATCCTAGCCCTTCATAGTCCACTTTTCTCCAGCAAGGTGGCCCTCTCTAGAGCTGCATTGATCACTAGCATGCTTTCCCTTTTTGGGGGTGTGTTTATTCTATAAATTCAGGAAAAATAAAAAAAAATCTCGAAGCTTCCTCTTCCAAAAGCTTCCAGGATTTGTTATAACTATTTACCTTGGATGAAAGTCTTGAATCCTATCTTATCCTACCTTGTATATTTCACCACTTGTTCGTTGATATCATCCTCCCATCAAGAGTGGATCTAAAGCCTATAATGGTAAATGAATAAGAACTCTTAACATAAATTCATTCACTCATGGGTCCACCCTTTGTCATCAGTGGATGTGTCTTTTGATATCTATACATGTAGTCTTATCTTATGTGTTTATTATGGGTATCCCTCCCTCAAAAAATATGCCATGATGTAAATGTATTGTAAAAGAATATGATTTTGTCGATTGTTCTTGATCCCAACTTGTTAAAAGGTAAAACACTTCAGTCATCAGTTGTCATTTTTTACTTTTCATTTTAGGGGGGAATCTATTATAGTCCATTTTTGTCTCATATGTTCAACATGCCTTCAAATGGTATCATTCACATCCTTTGAACACATCTTCATCCTCCATACAAAATCCCTAAGCATGAATCTCTAAAATCCTTCATTTTGTGCCTGAAACTGCATCATTTCAGTTATTTTTAGGTGCAATGCACCCTAGCCCTTCATAGGTCAGTGTTCAGCAGAAATTTGGCCCTCTCTAGACCTATGTTGATCACCAGTAGGCTTCCCCTTGTTGTGGGTGCGTTGATTCTATAAATTCACGAAAAATGAAATTAATTCTGAAACTTCCTCTTCCAGAAGCTTCTAGGAGTTTTTATAACTATTTACCTCAGATGAAAGTCTTGAATCCTATATTATCCTACCTTATATTATTCACCACTTATTCCTTGATCTCATCCTCCTATCATGAGTGGATCTAAATCATGTATTGGTAAATGGATAAGAACTCTTAACAGAAATTCATTTATTCATGGGTCCACCCTTTATCATCAGTGGATGTGTATTTTGATCATTATACATGTAATATTAGCTTATGTGCTAAGTATGGGTATCCCTCCCTCATCAAATATGCCATGATGTGAATTTATTATAAAATAAGATGATTGCATCGGTTGTTCTCGATCCCAACTTGTCAAAAGGTAAAACATTTCTGTCATTAGTTGTCATTTTTTACTTTTCACTTTAGCGGGGAATTTATCATAGTCCATTTTTGTTGCATATGTTCAACATGCTTTCAAATGGGATCATTCACATCCTTTGAACACATGTTCATCCTCCCTACAAAAATCCTTATGCATGAATCTCTCAAATCCCTAGTTTTATGCCTGAAACTGATTCATTTCAGTTAATTTTAGGTCCAAATCACCCTAGCCCTTCATATGCCAGTGTTCACCAACAAGTTGGCACTCTCTAGATGTACGTTGATCACCATAAGGCTTCCCCTTGTTGGGGGTGTGTTGATTCTATAAATTTGGAAAAATAAAAATAATCCCAAAGCTTCCTCTACCAGAAACTTCCAGGAGTTGTTATAACTATTTACCTTGGATGAAAGTATTGAATCCTATCTAATCCTACCTTGGATATTTTACCACTTTTTCGTTGATCGCGTCCACTGATCAAGAGTGGATCTAAATCCTATATTGGTAAATGGATAAGAAATATTAACAGAAAGTCATTTAGTCATGGGTCCACCCTTTGTCATCAATGGATGTGTCTTTTGATCATTATACATGTAATATCAGCTTATGTGCTGAGTATGGGTATCCCTCCCTCAAAAAACATGCCATGATGTAAATGTATTGTAAAATAAGATGATCTTGTTGGTTGTTCCTGATCCCAACTTTTCAAAAGTTAAAACACTTCAGTCATTAATTGTAATTTTTTACTTTTCACTTTTAGGGGGAAATCTATTATAGTCCATTTTTGTTTCATATGTTCAACATGACTTCAAATGGGATCATTCAAATCCTTTGAACACATGGTCATCCTCCCTACAAAAATCCATAAGCATGAATCTCTCAAATCCCTAATTTTATTCCTAAAACTGCTTCATTTTAGTTATTTTAAGGTGCAACGCGCCCTAGCCCTTCATAGGCTAGTGTTCACCAGCAAGTTGGCCCTCTCTAGACATGCATTGATCACTAGGAGGCTTCCCCTTGTTGGGGGTGCATTGATTCTATAAATTCGGGAAAAATAAAAATAATCTCAAAGCTTCCTCTTCCATACGCTTCCCGGAGTTGTTATAACTATTTACCTTGGATGAACGTCTTGACTCCTATCTTATCCTACCTTGGATATTTCACCACTTATTCGCTCATCTCATCCTCCCATAAAGAGTGGATCTCAAGACTATATTGGTAAATGGATAATAACTCTTAACTTACCATCCTCTTCTATATATTTGTGACCACCCACAAGCTAGGGGTTGGATTTTGGAGAGAGATTCTACCCCGATGTTACTGCTATGAGAGTCATTATTCCATACATTAGGGTTACATAGAGGTACAATTTTTGGCAAGGAAGGACAAGTCGACTTAGAGGAGCTCTTCTACAAGATCAACTCCTATATTTATTTGTAACTCCCTCCATTTCTATTAATTCAAAGGATTCATTGTTTTCCTATATGTGATGTTTTTCCAATTTCATGTATTTCAATTCCATGTTTATCCATTGAATAAGGTGATTATATGATGGTACATAGATGTCTTAGATCGTTGGCTTTATTTTATTTATTGTGCAGGTTCTAATTATAACTATAAGAGCTAGGATTAGAATGTATAAGCCAAGTGAGGAGCGAATAATATGACATATTCCATGTAGGCTTCATCCCATTGTTTATTTAATTTAAGGAAAAAATTAGCTTCTTTTTCTCTCTAGAATTATAGACTAGGACATCAAGTCTAGGGAAGATACACTTCTATCTGCAGTTGCATATTCTGCATAACAAGAGCATTGGAGTGTAGAATTGGAGAATAAGAGCATCTTCTCTATAACGAAACAAAATTCCCCTATGAATTTATTTTTTCCTATGGTTGTGAGCCTATGATTGGTTGGAAGTGAAGGCTTGATGGAGGAGTTTATTAACTTAGAGCTTGTTGAGTAAGTTGATAAAAGTCTAAGTACTTGATAGAGAGTCGATAAACACTTAGAGCATGCTAAATGGGTTGAAAAACCAATTGGGTTCTTTTTGGAAGGAAATAAACCACTTGTAAGGCTAAGACACTCAGGTGATTATTGTAATGGGTTGATAAAACGCTATGTGCTTTCCTTGGAGACTGCTAAATCACTTAAGTTCTTGCCAAGTAAATTGATAAAACACCTCTATTGTGGGATTTTGACCTTGCAATACTTACCTTGAAAATATAGTAGATAAAAAAACCATACAGAGAAATCATTGTCCTGGAATTGAGAAAAACTTCATTAAGCCATGAATGAATCCCTCTGATAAATTTCAGAGAAGTAGAATATACATTGCAGTGCTTAATGCAAGAGGCATTTGATAAATAACCTAGAAAATGCACTCCCTCATTGGTCTAGTTGAATTGTTATCAGTGTGAGATTTCCTTGAGAAAATAACTCCTCATACTTTGAATCTAGCTTAGGGGTGGTCGGCTACAAGAAAGAATGCATTGTAGCTAGCTTAGACTTTGAATCTAGCTTAGGGGTGGTTGGCTACAAGAAATAATGCATTGTAGCTAGCCTGTTGTTGGAAGGAGAGTTGAAATACCACCTTCAATTTTCAGCCTTATTAAAACACACAAATAAATATCCTGCATTGATTTTCAATGATATGTTAATGGCTGGTGTGATATTTTTCCTATTTACGGATTTAATGTATGATTGGACTATGTTTTTCATTGATTTTTTTCATGGTTAGGATATGAATATGTTTTATTATACTTAGTTTCACGTGAATCTACATTGTGTTGTTTAACATCATGTTATGAATGGTTTACAATTCTTTGTGATCATAACCAATTTTTTATCAAGATTCTTCGAATGGATATATTAGTAGAGGAGGATAGTATGAGTAACTAGTGTATTTCCTTTCTAATATGTGAGTGTTCTGTGAATTGATGTTATGGTATTTACCCTTTAATTGTCTTTGAAACTATCATTTTCTAGTTTTTTGGGGGTGCTTACCCTCATTATTGTTATCATTCACGAGAAGTGGGCTCTTGACCTTAATCCCTGGTTCCATGAGCTAAGAGAACTAAAGTATATATAGTCACCCACTTTATTCATCTACTAGTAAAAATGTGGCTTGATATGTTCTATGGCCCTGTGACCCTAGACTTTCCAAGTAGATTTGAATTAGGTTGTAGTCAAAAGGAGTCATGACTAGGATGATGTGTGCATGGCCCTAGGCTCTCTAAGTATATTTGAATTGGGGTGTAGTTGAAATAAGCTATGGTTGGGATGTCATGTTCTCGGCCCTAGGCTCTCGACCTACATCTGCAATGGGGTTGTTGAAAGGAGCCCATAGCCAAGATGAAATATGCATAGGTGGATTCTAATATGCTCCATTTCCTTCGAGTTGATAGAAAGACCTATGATTGGGATGATGTGGTAATTTGGATTTTCTATAAAAAAGAGTAGTCGTAAAATGCAATGGGGTTGGGTTGTTCGTTCCCATGGCCTTATATATATGTAGTGAGAAATGATATGTTAGAAAATGTCTACATGGATTCCATGTAGAAACTATGAGAGGTGTGAGACTGTCAAGGATGATATCGTAGGTCCATGTGTGTCACATGTGGGTGTGCCCACTTGGTGGATCTTTTCTAATGTGGCCCTACCTGTTTGGTGAAGCGGGCAAGTGAAGATACAATGAGAGGAGGAACTCCACTCAAATCTACAGAGAGAAGGACAGTCAGTCATGAATAATTGTCTCATTTCATAATGAAGAGACATCACTAATAGAGGAGGAATGAGAAAATATTAATGCTAGTGGAATTTAAGATGGAAAAGCACTCAACCTTTGATGGAGAGGTAAATAAGGTCAAAGAGTTAGAAGCATGGTTATTAGGAATGAAGAAGCACTTCAGAGATGGCTACTCTAACAATATTAAGGCAAGATTAACCATTTTTTAGCTTGAAATACAAATTTGATATCTAGTGGGAAGACTTGAGGAATTTCAAGGACATTAGTGAGAAAGATATATCCTAGAGATTATTTGAGAGATATATTTGTGAGAAGTACCTATTTTAAAGGTACTACATTATAGAACTTTTTAGGGAAAAAATGGGCCTCAAGACAAAAATATACAACAAAAATCAACTCTAGAAGAACCATTAGGATTCAATTTGATGTTGTTAGCCATGGGGGATGATTCACCATTTTTGGGGTCAGCTAGAAAGATTAAAAAAAAAAAATTACTTTTTCAACTCATATCCCTATGATTTTACTAAAATTTCTGGTGGGA
Source organism: Pinus albicaulis (assembly GCA_034641835.2). NCBI lineage: Eukaryota > Viridiplantae > Streptophyta > Pinopsida > Pinales > Pinaceae > Pinus > Pinus albicaulis. Next base: position 398,354,633 of record CM076580.1, on the reverse strand, counting down.
GTCTCTTGTTGGATGCATAATTTAATTTTTCATCCAAGGAGTACCCATGTTTCATACTTTCAATGGACCCCACTACACAAAAAGTGTGAAAAACATGAAATAATGTGATAGGAATAATATTTTTTAATTTATTTCACATTTTTCGTGTAGTAGGGTCCATTTATGGTATGAAACAAGGGTATTCCTTGGACGAAAAATTAAATTATGCATCTAATGAGTGCTCCCACTGGAAATTTGAGTAAAATCAAAAGGAGATAAGTTGAAAATACAAATTGAAAAAGTGGTGTTTTCATTTTCCCTCCAAAAATTAATGAGGCAATCTACTCTTATTTTATTATTTCCACTATAATTTTATAATATTCCTTAGGAGGCCCATTTTATACCTCAAAATTTCAAGGTTAAAGAGTTTCATGAGCATAAAATGGGGCATCTTACAGCCGATGAGTAAAATAATAGATTCTTGGAGCTGTTTAGGTATGTACCTTATATGAAGGATGAGAAAGTAAATATCCAGAGGTACCTTAAGGAGTTTCCACGGGCTTATAGAGATAGAATTGAGTTCAAAGAGCCAAAAATATTAGAGGATATCATTCAGAAAGAAAATTACTGCTCTGAATAGTCCAAGCATAAAACTAAATTATGAGCTAATTGGAAAACAAGAGGCAGGCTTAGCTTTAAGGGAAAATGGAAAAAAAATCTTTAGGACATTAGCTAGGGGGGGGGAATGTGAATTTCACCACTCCTTCCAATGGTGAGCTTCAATAAAAATATATTATCTCTATTAGAGGTTAGTTCTTTAAGCCAACAAGAGAGAAAACCAAGCATTTCAGAAGTGGAACCATATAGTGTAGGACAGGTGGAGAAAAACACATGAAAAAATATTGTCCTCGAAAAAAAATAATGGCCCAAGCTTATATAATGTGCAAGAGGTAGAACGATGTGGCTCAGAACATGCCATGAATCTATGTCGTGTTGGAAAACAGGAAGGTCGATAATTAAGCTTTAGTAACCAAGATAGAAGGAATGGTTATTAACCGACCTATTTCAATTTTGATTGACCTAGGATCTAATTTTAGTTATTTTAGTATGAAGGTCACATGAATGTGCTTAGTGCAAAACAAATTCCATGATAAATCATGGATTTTTCAATTAGAAAAAAGAATCAAAAGGTAAGTTGCATAAATGGTGGAATCATGCTAGGTGGTGATCAATGTCAGTCCCACATTGACCAATTTGAATATGTTTCTACTGGGCTCATCTAATGTGCTAGTCATTATCGATTCGCCAGCAACCCACAAGAAAAAATTTATTTCGAAATAAATTTATTATAATATCTCAACAATGAAGGAGAAAAGGTGGCACTGCAAAGGATAAGAAAGCCAGTGACTATTAGGAAGGTATCAATGCTGCAAATGAAAAGATGAAATCAAAAGGGATGTTATTTAGATGTGGTCCAGGTGAGTATAAAATCAGAATTTAGTAGGGATAGAATGGAAGAGAACCCAATATTAAGATAGTTCAGTGATGTATTTCCTAAGGAAATACCAAGATTTCTACCAAGAAAATAAATTGATTTCTCAATCGAATTCTTTCCAACATTAGTGCTTGTGTCAAAAGCTCCATAGCATATAAGCATGCCATAGTTAGTGGATCTAAACTGACAATTGATGGAACTAATAGACAAAGTGTATATCAAATCTAGTGTTTCACCTTAGGGAGCCCCAACACTATTTGGGAAGAAAAAGGATGGTACATTATGGCAATGCATTGACTACAGGAAACTAAATAAAGCCATAGTAAAGAACAAGTATACTCTACCTAGGATTGAGAACTTTTTTGATCAACTAAGAGGAGTTGTGGTATTCTTGAAAATAGACTTGATGTCAGGGTATCACCATGTTCAAATTAAAGATGAATATATCCACAAAATAAACTTCAGAAACAAATATGGACATTATGATTTTTTCATGGTGTCATTTGGGCTCACAAATGTTCCGACCACATTTATGTGTTTGATGAAAAATGTCTTAGCCTATATTGGAAAATTTTGTGTTATTCTTCATAGATGAAATCTTGATTTACTATATGACCAAATAAGAGCATGAATAAATTTGAGAGTCATGTTGCAATTGATGAGAGAGCAGAAGTTATATGCCAATCTTAGAAAATGTGATTTCTTCCAATAAAAAGTTCAGTACGTGGGACATATTGTCTCAAAGGAAAGAGTGGAAATATATCTTAAGAAAATCAAGGTCGTCATGGAGTTACCTACTCCTAAGAATGTTTTACAGGCTAGATCCTTCATGGGGTTTGCCAAATATTACTGGAGGTTCATTCAAAAAGTTTCAAAAAATAAGCATCCAATCATATCCTTACAAAATAAAGGAGTTAGATTTGAATGGACATAAGAGTGCACAACCAATTTTGAACCATTAAAATACCTACTCACACATGCACCAATAATGAGAATAGTTAATCTCGAAAAATAATATCTTGTTTGCACATATGCTTGCAAAAGAGGAATCAATGGATTCCTAATGCAAGAAAGACATTTGGTTTGTATGAATTGAGAAAATTAAATGATCATGAGAGGAATTATGTCACTCATGACTTGGAGCTAGAAACCATAGTGAACACATTTCAAATGTGGAGGCACTATATGCATGGAAGAAAGTTTATTTTAAATTCAGGCCATGGAGGGTTGAGATATTTATTTTACCAAACCAGGTTGAATGCAAGACAAGCTAGGTGGCTATCCTTGATTAGTGAATTTAATTTTGAAATAAATTATATTAAAGGAAAGGAGAATAAAGCATCAAATGCACTTAGTAGAAGTATGCAAGTGTCTCATGTGGAAGCCATAATCACATGTGAAGTTGATATCAAAGAGAGGATCAAAGGGGCTTTTCTTTAAAATGATAATTATAAACATGTGAAGGAACACTTACAACAAGCTCTAGAAGGATAATTGAGAAATAATTACTCACTCACTAATGATGGTATGTTGAAATCCAAGGATATATGGTATGTGCCTTGTATGGGCAACTTGAAGAAGCTCATCATGGGTGAATTCCACAATATAACTTATTTAGGTCATCCTGGTTATCATAAAATGATAACAACCACGAATAAAATGTATTATTGGTTGGGCATAAAAAGTGAAGTTATTGTTTATATCACCAAGTACCTTGAATGTTAGCAATTTAAAGTGGGGTGTGGATATCTAGTAGGATTATTACAACTAATACCAATTCCTGAGTGGGAGTGGGAGGTCATCTCTATGGAATTCATCACAAGAATACCAAAGACATATAAACTACATGATTTTATAATAATGCTAGTGGGAAATTTCAGAAACGAAGTTCATTTTATAGTTTCCAAGTCCACCCAAAAGAAAATTTACATTATTCATATTTTCATGAAATAAGGTTTTAGATTTCTTGAAATACCTCAGATCATTTGGGATTGAGATGCCAAATTCACTTCAAATATTTAGAAAGAATTGTTTGAAGGTTTTGAAATAGATTCAGTGTTCAGCATGAAATATCACACTCAAATAAATAGATATACTAAAAGATTAAATAGATTTTTATAGGACATGTTGAGGATCTATGTCATGCATAACCTAAATAGGTGTGAAAATTTCCTACCTTTAGTTGAATTTTACAAAAATAATTGATATAAAGAGTCACTAAATATGAGTCCTTTTGAGGCTCTATATGGTATAAAATATAACAAATCCATCATCTAGAATCATCCAGTGATTTGGTTATTTCTTGGACATGATATGCTGAAGAAAATCAAGCAAGAAGTAATTATCATCAAGTAGAAATTGAAAGTGTTATTACACATAAATTTTCAATTTTTGATTGATAGGGTCACTGACCTAGGTTTCGTTTGTCTCATAAAGTTGGTTCATGAAATTGATGAGAAATTGATGAAATTTCCCTTATCCTAAGTCTAGAATACTCCATCAGTCATGTCATCTCAATCAAATCTATCAAATTCCACCATAGGTTCACATCCATTGTTTAAAATTAAGGTAGTGGCCACCTGTCTACTTTTTCACAGTTCTGTATTGAATATAACTGAAAACAGACAGATTTCGCTACGAAATCACCTGACCATTCTGTAGCGAATCTGTTATTTTTATAACTGAATATGTTGTGGAATCATGTTTTTCTGCACCAAAACAGAGGATGATGAGCTGTCAAATTTTTAATGGTTTAGTATAAAGGTGAGGACATGTAATTAGTTATTACAGTCATCCAAGCATGAAAATTCGTAAGTACCATCCATCATTACCTTTCACCCCTCCCATTTGTCATCATTCTCTCCACATTCAAATTTTATTTTTTAAACCTATCTCCAAAGCACCTCTCTGTCATCTTCCCTTCGAGCTTTGCATGCAACAACCGATTATCATCTTTTAAGAGTCTAGTCCTACTGCAAGCAACTTGATGTTCAATTATTTTTCTTGCAGGTGTCATAGTTCAAGCAGGCAGCGTGGTTATAAAAAAATATGGCCATGCAGCAGAAAACAAACAAATGGGGCTCCTCTGTGAGATATGAACCCATGGAACTCAAGCTACTCAATGAAGACCCCAACTTTGTGGAAGCCTTCAGCAATGTTGGATGCCTGAAATTCTATCAAAAACTCTAAGGTTTTTATATTAAAGTAACAAAGGATTTTGCAGTAAATTTCGTAGGCACAACTTTGAAGGTGTGGGTTCCAAATTTTACAGTTTCACCTGAGATCATTTCTCAAGCCATAAAGATACGAAGAGAAGGTGAAGAGTGGTTCAAATCCACTAAATTCAAGATGCAGAATTGTGATGAATTTGTAAAACCATAACACATTGGAGCTGACATGGCATCTAGAATTCCAAGGAGCTACATGAAAGACAACTACTCAAAATTTGTGTTTTTAATTCAAAAGTAATTTACTTGTGAGGGGAAATTTCATATGGTTTACTTGTACCATTTCAGGCTTTTATTTCACTTCATTGGTAAGAAGTCTCTTGATCTTCCCTTCTTCTTGTTTAGGAGCTTAGGGAAAATGTCTAACAAGGTTCAGGTTCGGGCAGAAAGTAGTGAGACATCAATTTTCCACCATGGTTTGATTAAAATTCTGGTGCTGGAGGATTTGAAGAAATTAAGCATATATTGGGCTACCTTCCTTTTCCTCGGTGGCTATGAGGTTGATTCAGTGACACCCAAGAAAACCCCAAAGTTAAAAGCTACTCCATCAAATAAAAATTATAAATTTGTAGCTGGGACAGAGGGTGTAAATGAAGAAGAGATAGATCCCATTATAGAGCCAATGGATATTGAAACAAAACTTGTACAAGAGGTAGAAATCCCACAACCTTCACCTAAGAAACAAACAAAATATTAGTAAGCAAGGCCATAGAAGGATAACCATAATTCAAACAAGTGGAAAGGGAAACATTGAAGACATCCTTCAAGCTATAGATACAAAGGAGACTCCAGTGGTCAGAGTTGAAGATATTGAAGGTGAAAAGAAGAAAAAGAAAGGAATAACTGCTAAAAATCTTGATTTTACAGGAGAATGTGTAGGTTTCATCTTTCAACCAAGGAAACCACTCACTAGGCTACAACTTGAAAAGGGTGTCATGGAAAATAAGAAGACAGGAGATTCTGACAAAGGCAAGGAGCCTATCATAGAATTATTATTGATTTTTCTTCAACTGCAGAGGAGGTTATTGTGCAAAGGAAAGGTAAAGAGAAGATGGTGGAAAAAACTGAAGTGTAGGCACTAAAAGAGTAGTTAAGAGAGGCTAGAGAAGAGGTTACTGAGATCAAATTAGAGTTTCGGGAATACAAGGTAGACAAGAAGTTGATGAAAGATTTCAAAGAAGAAGTAAATGAGTAGCTAAATCAATATGATGAATCATTATCCAATGCCAAGAAGCTGTTGAAAATGAAACTTCCTTTGAGAAGGGTAATGAAACACATGAGAAAGAAAAATTTATGGTTACAATCTGAAAGGAATAATCTCAAAATCCATTTCAAAGAGTTAGAGGATCAAATGGAGATGATACAGTTAGAACTGAAGAAAAGAGGCCTTAAAATCACAGTTATAAATGAACTTGAAGAGATTCAGCCTCCTACTGCTAAAGATGAAGTTCCCAAAGCTTTAAGAGTAGACCTAACACACTTTTGACAATTTTGCAGCACTCAGAAATAATCATTTCCAGATCTAAAATTAAAATTTTGAAGAAAAGGGAAAATTTTGAGTTTTCTTCCAATTAGGCAATTTCGTAGTGAATCTGAGGCTTGAAGCCCAAATTTCGCTGTGAAACCCCTATAGGTGACTTTTTGTTGAAAATCACAGTTTTGGTTGAAATAAAAGAGGGAGAAAGTTTATATTTAGCCTATTTATTCCAACAAACATCTCCAAATCAAAAAACAAGGCTAACCATTGGCATAGATAGCTGAAATGGATTTGCTACAAAATCATGCTACAAAATTGCCTTGTTTTCCCATGTTTTTGTAGCGAGAAACATTTAGTAGAAATTTCGTGTTTTTGAGGTTCATTGGAGATCAGCCAACCATGTGGAGAGTTTAAAGAATATCAGTGGAACATTCTAGCTGAGGATTTTTCTCCGACGAAGTTGTCTATTTCACCAGCACAACATAAAGATAATCAACAAATATCATGACACCATTTCCTTAAAAATAGAATGATTGTTTTCCTAGTTTAGTGGAGGCAGTAAGGTCTTATTCATGGTTAGTGCCACCTAAGCACAAAACCATCTTTGATGTAAATAGGATTTCTTTTCAGTTAGTAGATGTAATAAATAAGAGGAAGAGTCCTAACAAGTCTCTAAGTCATAAAGTCATTAGGTGTCTTTTTCATTCTCAGGTATCTAGTTTCTTGTTAAGATAGGTGTAAACATAAGTAGTTTGATGATCTAGCCATGTGGGAAGATCCAATGTAAGGTGACTAAAGCCTATTAATAGGCAGAACTTTGAATAATACAAGGTTGGAGGATGTTATTATACACTACTGCTATTGCAAAGTTTTTATGATCAGTAATATATAGTGATTTTGTCTTTCTTCTTCACCTGAGATTCATTTGGTGTGTCATGATAATTTATCTTATGTATCTTATTATTTTTCTTTCAGTATCTTAACGTTCAATTACTCATAATTCATGTACACCATGCTATGAATTCTTTTAAACATTAAGCTATTGTATATCTGTGTGTGTTGTCCTTTCATTGAAACATCTACATGCTTCAATTTCCACAAGGAGAACCATGTCACATAATTTCCTATCATTGACTCAATAATCCCAATGGTAGTAAACCCTACACATTTTTCACCTGCATATTCAAGAGAATATTACAGATTTAGCCATCTGATTGAATCATATTTGAACAAATCATAGTTACCTTTTGAGAGAGCCCTCTCAAGCTGAAAAGACTAATTTTTAGTTAGAAGTTGCTTGAAAGAGTTACTCAAGGTTGTCTAGTGGAGTATCCCATATGTACCAACTTAGTGATAACAGAAAGCATCCAAAGATAGGGAAAAGATTTATGCATATCTGCAGAGAATTCACAAGAAATTCCATGTGGGAGATCATATGTATCGCTGCATCAAAATAAGGAATATCTCACTAATAATAGGGTCTTGTGCCAAATTAACACCAAGGTTTTGTGGACGATTTCAAATTTTAGAAAGAGTGGGGCAAGTGGCTTATAGATTAGCTTTGTCACCAATAGTGAAAACACATGTTTTTTCCAACTGTATTTCCTTAAAAATTATGTACATGATGTAAATCATATTTTTTATTGGTCTATGATCTAAATGAAATACAAGGGCAAGTTCCAACCAGAACTATAGTGCATTCTAGACTAGAGGCATATTGGGATCCAAAATCAAGTAATAGAGTAGGTCAAGGTGGAATGGAAGTACTTCAGACCAGATAAAGTCACCTAGGAAATGGCTGATCAGATGAGGGTAACATAAAAAAAATTGTTTAGTCTGTAAACAAATGTAAAGAGCTATGCATATATAAAGATAATGGTTGTACTTTGTGCTCTATTTGTAGAGCACCAAGGATGATGTTCCTTTAAGGGGGTAGGGTTTGTAACAACCCTTTTTCTACCCCTCTTGTTAATGTCATTATGAATATTTTTTTATGTGAAAAAAAGTAAAAATGAAAATATAGTTGAGCTAGAGGAGTGGACACAGATTCATAGGTCTGAGAAGTATGAGTTTATTTTTATTTCTTTAAACCAAAACCAAACCCACTTCCTTTATTTTCCCTATTATCTCCTTTAAAAATTAATGTTCTACACAATAGACATTGAAGTTGGGCCTTAGTTGTTTGAGTGAAGGACGAGGCCCCATGATGTCCTTGATCTCATGGGACATGTTGATATAATACCAACATGCAAGAGCAAGGGAGGTAGAAGAGTGGGAAACGGAGAGGGACAAGAAGAATAGGAAAATGAGAATGTGTGGGAGCAAGCAAAGAAGGGAGAAAAAATAGAATATAATAGAAGATAGAGGGACTGCATGAGCATTGGAGCATATCATAAGAGAAGAACAACATTTAACCTATAACAAAAAATAGTTCCATGTGAATTTATTTTTGCCTATGATTGTACACATATGATTTTTGGCTAGTTAATGCTATGTGGAAGCATTGATTCACTTAATGATTGTTGAGTAAGCTAATAAACCTCTAAATTCTTGCTAGAGAGCTGATATACGACATAGAGCTTGTCAAATGGCATGATAGATAGCTTGCCATGCTCAGACACCCAGGTGATTTTTGAAATGGGTTTATAAACCACTAAGTGATTTAATTGGAGCTTGATAAACCACTTAAGTGATTTCCAAGTAAGTTGATAAACCACCTGTATAGTGGGATTTGGACTCCTGTAGTGCTTGCCTTAAAAATCTAGATGACAAACCAACCATATAGTTAAATCATTCTCCTGTAACTGAGAAAAAATTCATTGGGGCCTTAAATGAATCCCTATGATCTATTTCAGAGAGGCAAAAGATTCATTGTGGTTCTTACTACATGAGGCAGTTGATAAACAACTTAGAGAGTGCACTCCCTTTTTGTTCTTGTTGACTTGTTATTGGTGTGAGAAAATAACTCCTCAAACTCTAAATCCAGATTGGGGTGGTTAGTTGCAAGAAATACTATAGTGTAGTTGGCCTAGGGTTGGGTGGAGAGTTGAAGTCCCCCCTTCAGTTTCTAGCCTTCTTAAAACACACAGATAAGTAGATTTCACTATTCTTCAATGTTATATTCATGTTTGGTTTGATATTTTGTATGTATATAGATGTAAAAAAATGTATGGATTATGTTGTTCATGGTTGGGATATGAATCTATATTTTTTTATTCGAAATCATGTTATGAATGGCTTATAATTTTGTGTGATCATAGTTGATTTTTGATAATGATAATTTGAATGTATGTAGGACTAGACAAGGATGGTCTAAGTAACTAGTGTCTTTCCTTGATAATATTTGAGTGTTGTGTGAATTGGTGTTGGGGTCCTCCCCCTTTATTTCTTCTAAAACTATCATTTTCTAGTTTTTTTAGGGTGCTTTCCCTTGTTATTTGTATTTCTCACCATCAAGAGATTCTCGACCTTGATCCTTGTTGCCATAAGCTAAGAGAAATGAAGACTAGTTATTTTCCCCCTTTGTTCATATCATTAGTAAAAAATTGGCTTTATATTTTCAATGGTATTGTGACCCAAGACTCTCAAAGTATGCTTGAATTTGAGTATAGTCAGAATGATCCATGGCTAATATGATGTGTCTTTGGCCCTGGGATCTCTAAGTATATTTGAATTGGGGTGTAGTTGAAAGCAACCATGACCACGATGAGATGTGCACGTCCCTGGGCTCTCCAAGTAGATCTAAAATGGGGTTGTTGATGATCTAAAAATGTATCATAAAAAAGCTATTGATGATATAAATGAAAAAATTATATAAAAAATTTAATTCTACAGGATTTAAAGGAAGAGGATTTTCATAAACCCATCTTCATAACAGGCCATGGATGCCAGGTTAATGAGAAGTAACACCTTCCATGGCCTGAAGAAGGTTCAAGAGGGTGGGAGGGAGCATTATAGCCCCATGATCCATAGATTCCAATATCAAAATCATAATTTGATCCTTTACATTTATCACTCACATGGATCTTGTCGCAAATTAATAATTTTGTCCTCCCCCACTCCTTGTGAGTTTAGTCAAATAATATATAAACAACTTGTGCCTTTTCCTGTAATGAAATTTTGACCAATATGGAATGAGTGTTCTAACCAATATCTTTGACACCACACTTAAAGTACTTGGCCTACTAACTTCTCTACCTGTAATATTCTTGGCCCAATTTTGGGTTGTTTTATGCATCTTTTGTGTACAACCACGGCCATTGAACCTCTATAAAATGAATTATATGTATGATTCCCTTTATTTATTAACTCTAGTGATGCCTATAGTGCCTGGATGAGGCATAATTTTCTTCCTATTACTATTGTACCCTGTCACCTAGGTATTTTCCCTTTTTATTTCATTTCTAGCATGGTGATATGCATGTCTAAATGAAATCTAATGAAAATTATTAGCTATTTAATGTTTTCACATATCAAATTATACTTCTAGCGCCATAATTAAAATTCATACATAACATAGAAAGGGTACATAACTATTTGTAGCATAATGTAATTAAATATTATAGAATCACTTATCTTATAAATGAAAAATTGGTTATTCACCTACTCCATGGGGAACTAAATTTCCAAAATCTAGGTACATGTCTACTACCATCAACCAACCAAGGTACTAAAATCCAACAACCTCCAACCTATTGGTTCATTTACCCCATCAACTTGCACCTAAGCAATGCACACCTTTATCTGCACTTGCAGTCCCTCGGGTTGTGCCACCATATCTAAGGCATCTTAATCAACCAAACAAGAATTTTCTTAGAGTCTTGTGGCTCCAAGATTTATTGTTACCCTCTGAGGTATCTAGGTACCCTTCAAGCCTTCATATCAAACCCTAGTATCCTCCAACCTCTAGGTTCACATCCCCCATTAGCATGCACCCTAGCAAAGCACACAATTCTCTTCAACTATAGTCCCTCGGGTTTTGCACCACCTCCAGAGTACTCAACTTGGCCAGATAGGGTCATTATTATTATTAACACTCTAGGAGTACTTTTTTTCACTCGAGTATACATTATGACTAACTTCCTCATAATACCATCCTCTTTTATTTTATGTGCATGACCTTTTTTTTATACATGACACCCTATAAAGTCACTTAAGGGAATTTGGTTATTTGCATGTGCATTTAATTATTATTAAATCATATCAACCCCTTTTCATATTCCCATGGATTCTTCCCCCCATACTCTTTTAATTTTATCCAATCTAAAGTTGTAATGTGTTTATTAACATGCATAAGTTCACATATTTACAACCAGGTTTTTTAGCCTAAAAAATATAAAAGGATATACACATAATATCACCGAACCTAAAATTTATATACACACATACACATGGGAACACTTCCCCAAAATTAATTCTTGGATCACCATCCTAATTAATATGTTTCGACTCACCATCCTAATTAATTGTTTCCAACTCAGTAGCCTAAGTTTTTCATGTACATGGTATTTACAATCCAGGGTTAATTAGGGGTGCTACAATTTAAACCTAAGTTACTGTTGTCGCCATGACAAACACCCTCCAAATGTTTTCCTATACTTGAATTTTGGAGCCTACTGTGGATATTTCAATCGTTCATTCCATAGTCACTTCTTGGTTGGTTGATACTATGTTAATTTTTTGAGATCCTTGCTTGGATTGTGAGTGTCGAAGTCACCTTCTCACACATCTTCAGACTGTAATGAATTCATGAGTGCATTCCTTCACACAAGGTTTAATAGGCCTAGTATAATCCACCAAGAAAATTCTTGTGCAATGTTCAATTCATGTTGATGGCCAGTGCGCATTTTCATTGACAGAATCTCACTTTCGGTTTCATTTGTACTTATATTTCAGTGAGTTTTTCAAACTGTCGCATTTTAACACCTTCGCTTTCACAAGTGTCATTTTCATGTTTTATACCATCTAATTTTATTTCTTTCACTTTAATTAATGTCATTTTCATGTTATATTTTCTCTGGCATGTGTCACTTTCATCATCATTCACATATCACAAGTGTCATTCGCACTTTTTATCTCATATAGAAAACGTCGTCTTCTAGCATGGGAAGTGTCTCCTATCATGTAAAGCGGAGTTTTTTTCTTGTTTCAAAGTGTAAATTTGGTGTTGATGAGTCCTCATATTAATGTATACATTCTTTACACTCATTTCCAAAGTTTCAAGCATTGTCGCACAAGTGTCGTCACTGTTGTTGCAAAGTGTATCTTTAGTGTCGCACTTGGAATAAGTTGTCGCAATGTTGTCTCATTGAGGAAAGTATGATTTTCATGTGTTCTAGGTATATTTTGTTGTGTCGACAAGTAATCTAAGTGTGTGATCATGCTCAAGTCTTATTTCTTTTCAACTTCATCTCACTCATCCCACACAGTCAAAACAAGGAAAACTCCCCAATCAAGCCACTCAGTCTCATCCAAATCTCTTAAACTGTACATTCCACAGTATCAATCCTAAAGTAGAAACCTTTCATCTTGGAACCAGGCAATGCATGAATTTACTGCTAGTCATCCTCAACTATGCATTGTGTAGTGTCAACCATCAAGCCTCCAGCATGACTCCTAGAAATGTGCAATTTTGACATGTATGATATTTCTCTCCCTCCAGGACTGTGCAATGAGAAATTTAAAACCTCAAGCCTCAAGCTTGACCTCCCAAGTCCCTCAATTGCGCAGTACCTTAAGTTTTTCCTTCAATAACTATGCATTGGGAAACCTCAAGCTTCAAGCTCTAGTCTTTAGCTCTTGAGCTCTTCAACTGCGTAATCCTTTGACCCTGTCCATCCATAGCTACACATTGCACAGTCTCAAGCCTCAATCCCAAACCTTGGCCTCTAGAACTGAAACATCCCCATTTCATTCACTCAACAAATCATCAGTTTCATCCCTCACAAATGATTTCATGGAGTATGTTATATTAGGTTTTTTTCATATTGATGTCGTCTTGTCATGAATTATTTTCAATTGTAGGTACTTTATGTTACCACGATAGGATGATGATGGAGGAAAAGGATAAGGTGCCCATCCTAGAAGGAACCTATGGACATGAAGAAGACTAGATGATCATCAGGTGAGAAGATGAAGGACCACCAAATTTCAACAGAATACAAACGATCAAGATATCATTGAAGATTTTATGAAACTAGCTCCAAAAATAGAAGAAAAGAGATATCAACGCCTGAGAAATTAGCCACTTCGAGGGGGAAACCTCCAATACATTAGATAAATGAAAAATTCTTGGATGATAAAAATGAGAAAACCTGCTTCTATATATAGGAGTCCATGGGGTCACAATATAATCCTAGTCGGCCTAACAATAATAATGTAAGGGCACAATAATAACAATATTGGGGTTACAGGGGTACGACAATAACAATAATGGGGTTACACTAACAACAATAAGTTACTATACTAGTAATATAGTGACCTAACATGCCCCTCTCCTTCAAAAAATCATTTTCCACAATGCTTGAGTAACTTTGGATTCTTCTGTATAAAATTCTCATCCTCCCATGTAGAATCTTCAGTGGGTAAGTTCCTCCACTTGATGAGATACTCTAAAATTGATCGATTTTGTAGTTGTCAAGTTCTTGTTTATGTGACTGCTTTAGGTTCCAATATGATTTTTCCTTCCTCATCAATTTCTGGAAATATTGTTTGAACTGGAATTTTGTCACCTATAACTTTCTTTAAGAATTAAACATGGAAAACTAGGTGCACTCGTGAACAAGCAGGAAGCTCCAATTTGTATGCCATAGTACCAATCTTTAGCAACACATTGTAAGGACCATAGTACTTTGGTGATAATTTATTATCCTTATTAGCTTTCTTGAGGGGCATTTGTTTCTATGGTTGTAGCCGTAAAAATACCCAGTCTACTGCATCAAAAAATTTCTCGCTGTGATGTTGATCTGCTTGTTGTTTCATTCAATTTTGTGCCAAATTTAGGTTATCCTTTAAGAGTTGGAGAAATTCTTTTTGATGCTCGTTGTAATCTTCCACTGCTTGAACCTTGGAATTTTCTCTTAAAGACGATGTGATGGACGATGGATGATATCCATAAAGTTCCATAAATGGGGACATTTTTACTGCAGTATGGAAGGAAGTGTTATACCACCATTCAGCAAGAGGTAACCACTTGACCCATTGTGTTTGCTTATCAGATACAAAAAAATGAAGATATTGTTCCAAAAATTTATTCACTATCTCAGTTTGACCATCGAATTGAGGATGATAATATGAGCTATGAGCTAGTTGATTACCCAAAGAAGAAAATAATTCCATCCAAAAATTTCCAGTAAAAATGGGATATCTGTCACTTACAATAATCTTTGGGTTTCCATGTAGCTTTTGAATTGTTTCCATAAATTTAGTAGCAACTATACTTGCTTTAAATTGATGAGATAATGCACAAAAGTGTGCATACTTGGTAAGTCTATCAACTACCACCATGATGACACTCTTTCCTTTGGACTTAGGTAAACCTGTGATAAAATCCATTGAAATCTCCTCCCAACATTGACTTCGAATGGATAAAGGTTGTAGAAGACTCGTGGTATTAATTGTCTCAACTGTATTTTTCTGGAAAACCCAACATTCCACCACAAAATTTTGAATATCAAATTTAAGGCCATCCCAAAAAAAATATTTCTTCACCCTGTGGTAAGTTTTTAAAAATCCTGAGTGTCCTCCTAAAGGAGAAGTGTGCAATTCTAAAATAATCTTTCGCTTTAGTTGGGAATTATTACAAATATATAAGCGATCTTTCTAGCATAAGGAATAATTTTTCCAACTAAATGTATCAGATGTACTAGGATCTTGCTGCAACTTTTGAATGAGTGTCCACACTTCTTCATCCTTCTTCCATTCATCCCTTGCTTCAGTTATCCAATCTATTTGGATAATAGAAATGGCACAAAGCAATTCTTCCACCTCTTCATCCTTTCTTGAGAGTGCATCTGTGACAACATTTAACTTCCCTTTTTTGTAGATGATTTCAAATTCATAACCCAAGATATTTGTGACCCATTTTTGCTGCTCTTCTGAAGACAGTATTTGTTCCAAAAAGTGTTTAAGACTATCATGTTCATTTTTTACCTTGAAGTGTCTTCTCATTAGGTAAGGTCACCATTTCTTTAGTGCATGTAGTATTGCCAACATTTCCTTCTCATAAATAGCTTTCTGTAAATACTTTCTTTTTATTGGACAACTTTCAAAAGCAATGGCTCTACCTTCTTACATTAAAGCACCACCAATTCCATTTCTTGAGGCATCACACTCCACAATAAATATTTTTGTGAAGCTTGGCATATTGCCTCTTTAAGATGTTCAAAGGCCTTAGTTGCTTCAGGAGTCCATGAAAATGCATCTTTCTTCAATAATGTTGTTAAAGGTGCTACTATTCTCCCATAATTCTTAAAAAAATTGCGATAATACCCTATTAACTCGAGAAATCCACGCAACTGATTTATGGTTGTGGGGACTTTCCATTCCTTAATGGTTTTAATTTTGTTAGGTTCTGCCTTAACAACCTCATGAGATACAATATGACCCAGATATTCCACCTCTTGTACTCCAAAAAAACATTTGGATGTTTTTCCATATAATTGTTTCTCCTCTAATAGTTTGAGCACCCTGTCAACATGTTGAACATGATCGTTCCAAGACCTGTTGTAGATTAGTATATCATCAAAAATTACTAGCACAAATTTTCTAAGGAAGGGTTTGAAAATGGAATTCATCAACCCTTGAAATGTAGAAGGTGCATTGGTAAGGCCGAAAGGCATGAAAAAAATTCATAATGACCCTCATGAGTTTGAAATGTTGTTTTCGGAATAACTTCCATCTTCATTCTAATTTGATGATATCCTAAACTAAGATCCAACTTAGTAAAATAAATTTCTCCATGTAATTCGTCCAATAATTCATCAATCACAGGAATGGGAAAGTTATCTTTAATAGCAAGCTTATTGAGCTCCCTATAATCTAGACACATGCTCCATGATCCATCCTTCTTGTGCATCAATGCTACTGGAGTAGAGAAATAACTTTTAATAGGTTGAATTATACCAGCCTCTAACATTTATGCAATCATACATTCAATTTATCTCTTTTGGACATAAGTATATTTGTAAGGCATGATGTTTAGAGGAACACTTCCTGGAATCAAATGAATATCATCATCATGATCAGGAATAGGTGGGAGTCCTTTGGGAGTTTCAAACACCCTGGAATGATTGTCCAAGACTTTTTGGAGGTATGGATAAATAGATGATTTTGATGTTGGAACTTCTAGTGAGCATAATTGTGCAATTAAGCCTCATTTTTATTTCTTCATAAGCTTTGTCATGACATTAGATATTATTATTTTCTTGAATTCCCTGCGATACCCCGTGATTTGAATTCTTTTCCTTCCAAAAAAAATTTCAAGAAAAGTTCTTGAAAATTAAAATCTACCATCCCCTAATATTGTAACCATTGTAATCCTAATACAACATTAAGACCTCCCATTGGAATGGAAATCATTGGACTATTCAATACATATTCCCCCATGGTTATCTTGATATTATGAAATTTTCCAGAGAAATTTATAGTTCCTCCATTTGCAACCATCACTTGACATTTTGGTGCTAGGTATAGGAAACAATTCAATTACTTGGCTACCTTACAATGAATAAAATTATGGGTACTACCCGAATCAATCAACACTATTACCTTTTTCTTCTTGATATGTCCTTCTATCTTGAGAGTTTGAGGAGTGGTAATTCCTGCCAATGCATTATGTGATATGTCTGGACTCATTTCTTCTTCTTCTAGGGTTGTTTCCTAGTGTATATGCACTTCTTTTAAAGTTTCTTGTTCATTTTCTTCCTCCTCTTCACAATCTTCGTAAAACAATTTCTTCTCGGCACACTTATGACCTTTAGTGTATTTGCTATCACAAGTGTAGCAAAGTCCTTTTCCTATTTTTTCTTCCAATTCTTGTGGTGTCAACCTTATAGGCTGTGGAACTATAGGAGTAACAACACTTTCATATTTATAGATGTGAGTTGTAGGCTTCCTCGTTGCCATAATTTTACATTCAATTTTTCTTGCCAATCTAAATGCCTTCTCCAATGGATCAAGTTCCTAAATGCGAACTTCATGTTGGATTTTATCCTTTAAATTCCATATGAAGGCATCAATCATGTGTTCCTCTAGAATATTAGTTACCCTTATATTCAATTTTTGGAAGTCCTCAATGTGCTCCACCACTAAACACTTTTGTTTGAGATTTATTGTAATATCCCAAAATGGGGATGAAGCAATACATGAACACAATAATGAAAGAGAAGTGACAAATCAACACATAAAATGGAAGAAGATCCATATATCCATCATACTAATATTATAGCAGCAAATGTATACAAATCCTTGAGGAAATAATCACTCAAGTCAGGCAAGACCAGCCTCAACAAAACATGTATATGAGAACTGAAGAACACTGCTACACAGAAAATACCCAAGGATATGAAAACAAATTTTTATTAGAGACAATTGCTGCTAGAATATGTCAATACTTGGATATGGAAATATACAGCTCATACAATTTTGGGAGTGAAGATCTAAGCTCCCAAACACAATCTCAAGGCAATCCTAGAAGGATTTCCTAAAATATGCAAAATGGCACAAATGCCGAAGTTGCAGTCCTAGGACTGAGTAGCAGCTACAACTCAAGATCTAGATGTAGATGGTTGTAGATAGAACATGTGATGAATTAATCTCATCCAATGTATCCTTCAGGTGAAAGGCTGATCCAATCACTGAAGATCTCACCCTCCAACATACATTGCAAACCCTTATTGCAAATGCACACTGAAAATAACGCAGTCAAGGAGAGGGACTACGTTGTAGGAGATAGAAAATGTATTAGCCAAATGCCAATAT
Organism: Pinus albicaulis; assembly: GCA_034641835.2. NCBI lineage: Eukaryota > Viridiplantae > Streptophyta > Pinopsida > Pinales > Pinaceae > Pinus > Pinus albicaulis. Next base: position 398,336,476 of record CM076580.1, on the reverse strand, counting down.
CTGAAATATTCTCAAAAGGCTTTCTCACTAATCTCCTAAAGGAAATAAAGCTTCCTCCTCTGAAAAATAAGCTTCGGAAGTGGTGTTGTGAAACCTCCACTGCAACACCTTGCAACACAACATTATACTGCTACAAAAATAAAATTGTAGCTAAAGGAGGTGGCTTGGACTAAAGCCTGGATGTAGAGAAATGAAGTACAAGCTCCTTCAAGATGACTCTCAAGAAAGGAGAATGAATTCCTAAACAGGAATGGATTCCAATTAGCTGCATGCTAAATTTCGAATATTACAGTCCTCCCCTCCCAAATGTTGCTTTTCCTCAAGAAAATACAAGGATAGAACTGAGAATTCTCCCCTCCTCCTACTGTAGCATCCACATATGATAAACTCCTCCAAGGAATGATATGTTGTCTCATCAATAAATCTCCATATTTCTTCTCCCAAGCATTCAAGCTAGCTAAATAGCTATCATCATGAACAAGTAGAGTACTCAAGGAGGAAATAAGGTGCTATATAGAGGTCCCTTTAAGGAATGGGATCTGAAATGTATTTGGAATCATCATTCCCATGTGGATCCTCCATCCCCAAGCTTTCATCCACACAAAGTGAGTTACCTCCCAACATGGAAACTCCTGAAAATTCTCCTCCACCTTTGGCTCTTGCAAAGTAGGTAGGCTGAAAATCTAAACATGGTAGAAAAAGTAGCCTACCACAGGTTTTCCTCCTCTCCACTCATGATAAGTGTAGAGTATTTTATGAACTTGGGCTACAATGATGTTGCCTCCAAGTGGCAAGAAGAAGACTAGATCTCCAAAGATCTCCTCTCCAATGTTATGAATCATGTTGGCCCAAACTATCCCATATATGATGAGTTGGAAATCATCATCATATGGCATTCCATAAATCCCATGGCCCACCTCATAAAGAAGAAAGTGTTTTACTGTAGTGGCCATATCTCCTCCCATGCTCCCCTTGGAACATGTAATGCAAAAAGTGTGGGAAATCTCTTCCCCCAAGGATACATCCAGCCAATGTGTCTCTCCCCCAATCATGCTCGCAATAAAGATAATAACAACACTAACATAGGGAACCATAATGAGAATCATACTTGCTACCATATGTAGCAAGGGAGAAGGACAATGGTCCCTCAAATGCAGCCAACGTAGTTTGACTCTTAACTGCAATAGAGAATGACATAAAGTGTGGTTTCTCAACCACTTTCTTGCTGCCCCAATCTCTTCACAAGTTTGTAGAAAGTGTATGGTGTATGGTGAAAAGTGAGCATGTTCTCCATAAGACACAATCTCCCCAAGTCCTCCTAGGGAGTGGCCATCACCAATACTGCTTATGGCCTCAAGTAGACCATGAGATCTAGAAGGAAGAATGCTCCTCCTTTGAGCAAAGTACTGCACATATATGGTTAAGGAATGCACATTGTTGTAGCTCCTAGAGACAGCCTAGAGTTGTGATAGACCAGTGCCTAGGACATCTTAGCATAGCAAGGAGCATATAATATAGTGGATGAAGTTGTCAGCTTCATCTCACATGCTATGTCCTGTAAATAGGTAAATGAAATAGAATGGGACCAAACTCTTAGAAACTGACACAAAAAAAGAGATACTGCATAGGCAAGATGTACAAATTCTAATACAAAAGCAACAGAAAATTCAGAGACAGTTTACTATAAAGCAGGCCGATTCAGAAATACTTCACAGACATAAATTATCAGCAGGTGTATGTAGTGAAAGAAATGTTGAGAAGATACTAGTTAACCTTGAGCTGATACCCAGATATACAATACCACCATGCATGGGCTTACCAAACTAAGAATCCATACATGATAATAGCATTTTAAAAGCACCCTCCCAAAGCGACTAGTATAGCAGAAACACGGTTTAGATGAGTAATGAAACAGAATATCATGCATGAGCCATATTTAAAGTGCTTGAATGATCCAAGGTTGGGCATCAACTAGGATGAATCCTTTCCAGAAATCAGTGAGCCACTCGCATTCCAAAGCATGATACAGGAAAGATGGATGAGATGAAATGATATATTAAATAACATATAAAAGAGAGTTACAGATTGTGAAATACCAAAGACCAGAATCCTCTTTGACAGATAGAACTCCTCCTCACTGAGACCCTATGGGCTCTGAGCCTTCATACAATAGTTTTACAAACTGTATACAAAAATCCTTTCACTGCATAATTTTCTGATAAAAATCTGGAACCCTTACAATGCGTTTCTTCATGGTTTTTATAGGGGAAAACCTAGAAACATAGTAAAAGAGGTAGGTGGTGAAAATTTAATTTGCATAATTAAATAAAAAAGGTGGAAACATTTGCACCCATACTGCTGAATGACTGTGTTGTGCTGTTTGTACTGTGTGGCCTACTAACTGAAATAAATGCACTGAGTAGAAATCTCTCCCGGGACACGGTAAGGCAGTAAAATCGCACAAATATTTGTCCTTGCCTGGGAAGAAAACTCTGTCGCAATAAAAAACTTGAGGGAATTGTTTTCTGTGTATAAATCTTCCAAATGATGTTTAGGATCTTCAATTTGGTACTCTGCTTCAAAAAACTAGGACAAGGCCCTCAAAATCTTCAGCTACTTGCCTTTAATTCTCTGTTGAACACTGGTATTCTTCATCTGCCCCATTAATATCTCCATCCGTGAAATCGGCGCCTTGAATGTCCCTGCAGGGTTTGAAAAATTTGAACCCTGCCTCTTAAATTGGAGTCTTGTCGATTTGGCTTCCGGGGACTTTTTCATAATTCTGCTCTAAACATGGTCCTTTGGCGTGTGCTCGGCTCTTGTAATGGATGCGGCAATTTATGATAATTCTCCACCGTTGTGAACCTGAAAAACCCACGAAATTGTTAAATAAAACCATGCACGGAAGGGTGAACACAATGAGGATCATGATGAGACCACGCGGCATGGTGGAGCGGTCAAGAAATGCAGAACAATGGTGGGAAATGCAGCATGACGGAGGGAGGTGACAATGGAGAGGGTTGGCGAAAAGTGATCACGATCGTGGAAATACATGAGAAATGAAGAAATGAACCAATATAAGTCTGGGTGGCGGATAACACGTGGGGAAAGACTGAGGGACAGGTGGTACGACACCGAGACAATAGGAACGGATGACGTGGAGCACTGACTTGATCACCGACTGGTCATGCGAATGATCTGGGCCATATGATCTTGAAACAAGATCAACGGTTAAGAATGCGTCGGAGGGCGATGGAATGGTGGGCCAGGGGCACTATTTCCCCACGCTAACCTGCGAGCAACTTGGATGAATGATGACCGTCGGATGGGATGATGTAGATCGGACGGCTTACGCGCATATCGCGCCACGTCCCCTACCGAACTATAACGCGCGATGGGGTAGTGGTTTTGGAACAGTGACGGAGCCACGTGTCACGCAACATATGGCATCACTGCAATTTGAGGAATACCGCCTACCCTGGATAAGTTGTGCGATAAATACTACCAGTTTTATAAAGCGTTTTTGAGCGCGGGGACCACCGGGACAGATGGGCTACGGACCGTCAATTTTATGATTTGATCGAATGGCTTGGAATACGCCCGATGCACTTTGATCAGTGCCTTTCGTCCTAACGCATGGTTACAGCCTTTGGTCATGCGGAATAGAAAAACAGAGGGGCTAGGGCCAAAAGGGCTGAACCTTAGATAATTTTAAATGCGGGCTTTCAGACTTGAGCAACGTAATTTGGAGGCAGAGAGAGGTCACGATAGGTAGAAAACGAATTCCTTAGGCCACGATAGGGAATTTGAAAGGTCCAAGCAGGTCTAATGGCCAAAAATTTTAATGGGGGGGCTGATATGATCAACATTGGCTCCACCTGGGGATGGTACATTCGTCCCTGGACGTGTCGAGAACTCGCAGACCCTCTGATTGTCATGTATGCAGACTCAACTCTCCATCACCTCCATTTTTCACTTTATCGTTCATCACAACACCAACATTATTTGAACACAAAACAAAAAGGAAACTATCATACAATATGATACATCAGGCTCCCTTTGCCTGAATCAAAACTGAAATTAGGGCTTGAGAAATTGACCATTTACGGGGGCATCTAGCAAGTCGCCCTCTAAATTCTCCAACCTGAAAGTATTATTTCCCCCCTGCTCCACAATTTTGAAAGGACCGAACCAGAGGGGGTCAAACTTACCATGCTTTCCTTTCTCAGCTCTTCGGATATCCCATCTGAGCACCAAATCACCACTATGCAGCTTCTTGTCTTTTGCGTGCTGATCAGAAATGTGTTTCATTTTCTCTTGATATTCCATCAGCCTCTGATTCACCTGGTCTCGTGTTTCCTCTAATTCCACCAATTGGTTGATTCTCCTGATCACATCATCAGGTTCTTCCTGACTTTCTTACATGAAGCGGGCCACTGGTAAAGCCAGTTGTACAGGAAAAACTGTTGCTCGTCCATATACCAACTCATAGGGAGATTTCCCAGTTGCTCTCTTACTGGTGATTCTATTAGCCCATAGAACAAATTTCAATTGGGAATCCCAATTATTTTGATTTTCATTGATAGTCTTCTTCAAGGCCCTCACTAGAGTTTTATTTGAAGACTCTGCCAAGCCATTCCCTTACGGATAGTAAGCTGTAGAGTGACTGATTATGATATTTTATTGCTGGCAGAAATTCACAAATTTTGTAGACTTGAAGGCCTGTGCATTATCAGTCACTATCCTAGCAGGACAGCCAAACCTGGACATGATGTTTTCCTCCATGAACTTTATGATCACAGTATCTGTAGCATTCCTTGCAGGTATGGCTTCCACCCATTTGGTGAAATAATATGTGGCTGTTAAGATCCACTTATGTTTTCCACTCGATGGAGGATGTATTTCACCTATAAAATCAATACCCCATTGTTTGAATGGTTCATCCACATGCACCGGGATCAGGGGAAATGGTGTTGATTTCTGTCTCTCAGCAAACCTTTGACATTTATCACATGCTCTTCCCCTGGCAAAAACATCTCCAAAAATATTTGGCCAATAGAGGCCAGCTTTCAGAATTTTATGAGCTATAGCCCTCCAGCTGTAGTGGCCTCCACAGATCCCTTCATGAAATTATGCAATAATGCTCTCTATTTCATTTTCTGTGAGACACAGGAGTAAGATGCCTGAGGGATCTCGCCAGTATAGCCGGCTATTGGCGACTATATACTTCTGTGATTTCAATCTCAGCGCTCTGTATTTAGTTTTGTCACAACTTGGAGGGCAGCTGAGTGTAAGGAGATATTCTACTATCTCTTTGTACCACAGACTGGTGAGGTACTTTATATGTGTTTCTAGAGTAGCTACTCCAATTCCATGTCGTTTTTCTTTCTCCTCAGATTCCTCACCTGCTATAATGGAAAAATTTATGCCCAGGGCTTGATGGTTTGATTCTGATAACATTTTGGCGAGCCCTTGTCCTTTGATCATCTTAGTAGGGTGGATGTATAAGTCATATTCCTGTATTTTAGCAATCCACCTTCCTCTTTTTCCTTCACTATCCCCCTAGATAAGGATATCTTTTACAGCAGCTACAGGCACAAATGCAGTAATGTGGGACTGTAAGATATATACACAGAATGCTTTGAGGGATTTCACTAGGGCATATGCTTTCTTTTCCAATATGTTTTATTTTAACTCTACATCATGGAGCACCTGACTGAAAAAGGAAATAGGCTGCTCATAACCTTCCTCATTTTTTTGCAATAAAACTCCTGTTATTGTATGAGGTGATGCAAAAGAGAAAATCATGAAAGGTTTATCATAATCTTGTCCAGCCAGCACAGGGGCTTCTGCAAAAGCATTCTTTATCCTGGTAAATGCCTCCCATGCTTCTTGTGACCACTTTACCTCATTATTCTTTTCTAGCATATCTGTTATATGCCTAACCATCTCAGCATAGTTAGGGATAAACCTTCTCAAGAAATTTATACGCCCAAGGAACACTTGTACTTCCTTCTTATTTCTGGGAAAAGCAATACCTTTTATAACTTCTACCCTCTTAGGATCTATCTTCACCCCATATTTAGTCACGATATGGCCCAAACGCTTTCCCTCTTCTAATGCAAATAAAGACTTTTGAGGATTCAAAGAGAGACCATACCTTCTGCACTTCTCAAAAGTTCTCTGCAGATGTTGAATGTGCTCAACATCATTCCTGGAAAACACAGTAATATCATCGAGGTAGACCACCAGGAATTTGTCTTGCTCCCCAACAAAAGCAATATCCATTTCCCTCTAAAAAGTGGCCCCTGCATTAATCAACCCAAAAGGCATCCTGGCATACATGAATGTACCCCATGGTGTGGTGAAAGCAGTTTTATTTTGATCCTCTGGAAGAACACCCACCTGGTTATAACCAGAGAATCCATCCATCATTGACATCCTAGAAGATCCAACCACTTTCTGCAGGATGTAATCCATCTTGGGTAATGGATAATTATCCTTTAAGGATGCTCTGTTTAAATTTCTGAAATCCACACACAGCCTTATTTCTCCATTCTTCTTGCGTATAGGGATAAGGTTTGCCACCCATTCAGAGTACCTCAATGGCACAATTATTCTGGCCTTCAGCAGCTTCTTAATTTCTTTCTCAATAGAAGGCAGCAGCAGGGGATTTATTTGTCTGAGGTTCTGCTTATGGGGATTTGCATCTGCCCGCAGTGGAATTTTGTGTTGCATTATAATGATATCAAAAGTTTTCAAGTCCTGATAGGACCATGCAAACACATCTTTGTAAGACTGAAATAATTTCTGATATAGCTTTCTATATTCTCCAGGAATCTTTTTGGAAAATTTGACAATTTTGGGGTCAACCTCAGTACCCAAATTCAATTCTTCAACCTGATTCTCTTCTACCACTTTGTTTAGCTGCAACGAGACATCATTCTTGTCAAATAATCTTTCTAGAGGCACCAGCCCTCTAGGTATTATGTTTCATTTTAACTGTAATACTTTTTTACCTACCACTTTCTCCTCCCAATTCCTTTTTGAAATATTTTCGAGTTCTGCCTCTTCTTCATCATCAATCTCCATATTGGAGAATTCTCCTATTGTTTCCAGGAATCTCTTCATCTTTTCTTCATCTTCAAACACCTTGCAGTGTTTGATGTTATCTGGGATTGAAGGCCGATAGCGCACCTCAACTTCATATCTCAAAAGAGGGTTCTGAGGTGGTCAGAATGTACTAGCAGCCACAGCAAGGGAAACAACCATTCTATTATGTTCTCGGGGCATAAACTGGATATTGAATGCCAAAAATAAATTTTCTATCATGTCCCAAACTTCATTCCTATAAGCCTTTAGCCTAGGATGTTTGGTCTGACACTGTTTCATGTCTTGTCTCACTATTAGTTCTGAATCTCCCAAAACCTTTAAACTTTGTATATTCATATTCCTGGTTGTCTGCAATCCCACGATAAGTGCTTCATATTCAGCCACATTATTAGTGGCTTCATATTCTAGTTTGAATGACAATGGGATCCATTTTCCTGCAAGAGAAATCAGTAGCACTCCAGATCCATTTCCTTCTCTTGAATTTGCTCCATCAAAATGTAGTGTCCATATTTCTGCTTCCATGTTCTCTGAGGGTTGCTCAGTCTTGATCTGGCAGAAGGATGGCTCATGAGAATAATCTTGATCTTCTCCCAACATCAGACATGAAAAATCTCCTTCCTTACTATAAACTGGTGAATTTACAGAATTTTCAGCCTTAGTCACCATCTTGACAAATCTAGTCTCCCTGTATAGTCTTCTCTCTTGGCCACCAAAAACTGGGATAGTGGCATATGTTAAATCCATCTTAACTGATTCGCCAATTTTTTTTCCCTAGGATCTTGACAGCAACATGCCAAAACGAGATGGGATGTCAGCTACCACTATATCCATTACCACACTTTTTGTTGGGATTTGGGCTAAATTGACCACCAAATCCTTAATCATCCCCAAGAACTTAACCCTTCTGGAGTCAAATGAATAGAGGTCTTTATATGGACGTGTGATTTGCAAACCTAGTTGTTCCATGACTGACAGAGGCATAAGATTATGGGAAGCTCCAGAATCTAGCATACAGTTATGTAGTAGTAGGTCATGGATTACTAGAGACACATAGAAGGGAGGAGTAGAGGGATCTATCTCCTCAACATGTGGGCCAAAAACTACCATGGGTCTCTCTTCTTGAAGGTTGAGGCTATCTGGGATGATTGGTGTTTCTGGAAGGAGCATGAAGGATGTGACTTGAGATTGATATGCTGGCTGTTTCAACAGTTCAGTCAAGGGGACTGGGATTTTGACCTTTTCAAGTTATTTCTGCAAACTGAAAGTAGGAGGGGACTTTTCTATCACAACCTATTTTGACTCTTTATTTTCAACTGGGGGCTTAACTTCTTTTGACACAGACTCTGTATTGGGAGGAATGACTACTTTTGAAGAAGAAGGAATTTGATCATTAGACTGAAAAGGTTTGTTTAGAGGCTTCTTACGTTTGTCTATAGCTTTCTGCATTGTATACTCCTTCTGAGCAAGTGCTTCCTTTTGGGGGAGCTCTTCTTCTTGCTCTTTGGTACGAGTCCTCTTCCTAGAAGATCTGAGATCATATCTTCTATTGAAATGAGCTTGCATGAAATCATCAAATTTTTTACAATAATGATCAAAATCTGCTTGATCTTCTGCGTCTCTGATCTTTTCTTCTTTTTGCAATGAGCACCCAACTTCACCATTCTCTTGTAAAGGGCATCCTTATCCATCACTATTTGAAAAGGCAAGATTTGCATCCTCCAGTCCATAGGCAGCATCTTCAATGGAATCATCTACTGGACCTTCTAAGTACAATGGGTGTGGTACTTGATCCTGTTGCTCCTTTTCTTCCCTTGGCAATATTTGCAATGGCGGTTTCCTATATTGAGGATCGTAACCTCTGTTTGGAGCATTCTGGAAATTCCTGAAGGCTGAATTCTTGGCTTCCAATTCAAGCTTGACCATTTTCTTAATTAATTTGCTCATTTCTTCCATTTTGTCTGAGTCTCTGTCCTGACTAGAAGTGGATACCTCCTCTTTGCCCCTTCTTCTGCTATCTTGCTCCGCTCTTCCTTTTGTTTTTCCAGCGGAGGCAAAGTTTGCTTCCAACTCTAGTGCATCTGCCTGAGCATCATCAAGAGTAGCAGGATTTCTTTCTCTGAGAGAGAAGCCAAATTCTGAATCAAAGGCTGCTACAAAAACAAATTTAGCAGTAGTTTGATGGGGTTTCATATCAGCAGGGAGACTCAAATACAATTTATTAAATCTCTTGATAAATTCTGACACTCCTTCATTGTGTCTTTTCTTTAGTGTATTGAACTCAATGAGAGAATTTCCATGATCTTTCTTTTCTCCCCATTTCCTAAGAAAAGTTTCTTCCATGTTATCCCAAGTGGTAATGGAACGGCCAGCCAATGTCTTAAACCATTTTCGAGCTTCACCATCTAGAGACTGCACAAATAGTCTTAAGACCACATCTAAATGTTCAACATTAAAATTCTCTGCAAAGGATCAGAAAGTCTCAAGATGTTTTTGAGCATCAATTTCATTTTCTCCATTGAATCTGGGCAAGACCTTCAGATAGTCTTGGGGAATATCATTCAGCACTTGGGGTAATGCCAGGGGAGCATATTTATTCATCAACAAGACTGGAGCATTAGCCATTGGAGGAGGTGGAGGTAGTGCAATAGTTTGATGAGTAAGAGGAGGAGGAGGAGGAGGAAGCAGAGTATGAATAATAATAGGAATATACTCAACTGCAGCTTGAGGAGCTGAGGGGAACAAAGGTCTATTAACAGCAGATAATTCGGTTACTTTCTTGACCTCTTCGACCTTAGGAGTAGGGTGAAGACTGTTTTTATTTCTGATACCCTCTCAGGGTGGACTATCTGAATAATAATAATCGGTATCTCCCACAGTGGAGTCGGGAATTTGCAATTGAGAATCTTGAGAGGAGGAGGAAGGAAAATCTTCTATAAGCACTTCAGGAATTTGGGAATGAGCTGACTTCCTTTCCCTTCAATTTCTTCTATGTATAATCTGGTCAGGGTCAGACACTAAAGGTGTCTTTGGCTTAGACGAATCTGACCTCAGGTGTGGCTTACGAGGAGCCAGGACTGCAAATAGATATATCAAATAACAAATGTGGAGTCGCCAAGGTGAGAGATTTACAACTCTCAACTCTCTGTGCTCAACTACTTAGAGAGTGAATTTGATTTTTTCAAGGCCCAGGGATTATAATTTTCTTAAATTCATACCCGGAAATGGTTCCAGAAATATTTTTTAGCTCCTAGAGACAGCCTAGAGTTGTGATAGACCAGTGCCTAGGACATCTTAGCATAGCAAGGAGCATATAATATAGTGGATGAATTTGTCAGCTTCAGCTCACATGCTATCTCTTGTAAACAGATAAATGAAATAGAATGGGACCAAACTCTCAGAAACTGACACAGAAAAAGAGATACTGCATAGGCAATATGCATAACTTCTAATACAAAAGCAACAGACAATTCAAAGACAGTTTACTGTAAAGCGGGCCGATTTAGAAATACTTCACAGACATAAATTATCAGCAGGTGTATGTAGTGAAAGAAATGTTGAGAAGATACTAGTTAACCTTGAGCTGATACCCAGATATACAATACCAACATTCATGGGCTTACCAATCTAAGAATCCATACATGATAATAGCATTTTAAAAGCACCCTCCCAAAGTGACTAGTATAGCAGAAACACGGTTTAGATGAGTAATGAAACAGAATATCATGCATGAGCCATATTTAAAGCGCTTGACTGATCCAAGTTTGGGCATCAACTAGGATGAATCCTTACCAGAAATCAGTGAGCCACTTGCATTCCAAAACATGATACAGGAAAGATGGATGAGATGAAATGATATATTAAATAACATATAAAAGAGAGTTACAGACTGTGAAATACCAAAGACTAGAATCCTCTTTGACGGAAAGAACTCCTCCACAGCTGAGACCCTATGGGCTACGAGCCTTCATACAAGAGTATTTACAAAGCGTACAAACCTTTAAAAAATTTCTGATAAAAATCTGGAACCCTTACAATGCGTTTCTTCATGGTTTTTATAGGGGAAAACCCAGAAACAGTAAAAGAGGTAGGTGGTGAACATTTAATTTTCGTAATTAAATCAAAATGGTGGAAACATTTGCACCCATACTACTAAATGACTGTGCTGTGCTGTTTGTACTGTGTGGCCTGCTAACTAAAATAAATTCACTGGGTAGAAATCTCTCCCGGGACACGGTAAGGCAGTAAAATCGCACAAATATCCGTCCTTTCCTGGGAAGAAAACTCTGTCGAAATAAAAACCTTGAGGACACTGTTTTCTATGTATAAATCTTCCAAATGATGTGCAGGATCTTCAATTTGGTACTCTGCTTCAAAAAACTAGGACAAGGCCCTCAAAATCTTCATCTACCTGCCTTTAATTCTCTTCTGAACACTGGTATTCTTCATCTGCCCCATTAATATCTCCATCCGTGAAATCAGTGACTTGAATGTCCCTGCAGGGTTTGAAAATTTTGAACCCTGCCTCTTAAATTGGAGTCTTGTCGATTTGGCTTCCGGGGACTTTTTCATAATTCTACTTTGAACATGGTCCTTTGACGTGTGCTCGGCTCTTGTAATGGATGCGGAAATTTATGATAATTCTCCACCGTTGTGAACCTGCAAAACCCACGAACATGTTAAATAAAACCATGCATGGAAGGGTGAACACAATGAGGATCATGATGAGACCACGCGGCATGGTGGAGCGGTCGTGAAATGCAGAACAATGGTGGGAAATGCAGCGTGACGGAGGGAGGTGACAATGGAGAGGGTTGGAGAAAAGCAATCACGATCGTGGAAATACATGAGAAATGAAGAAATGAACCAATATAAGTCTGGGTGGCGGAGAACACGTGGGGAAAGACTAAGGGATAGGTGGTACGACACCGAGACAGCAGGAACAGATGACGTGGAGCACTGACTTGATCACCGACTGGTCATGCGAATGATCTGGGCCATACGATCTCGAAACGAGATAAACGGTTAAGAATGCGTCAGAGGGCGGTGGAATGGTGGGCCAAGGGCACTATTTCCCCATGCTAACCCGCGAGCAACTTGGATGAATGATCACCACCGGATGGGATGTTGTAGATCGGACGGCTTACGCGCATATCGCGCCACGTCCCCTGCTGAACTATAATGCGCGATGGGGTAGTGGTTTTGGAACAGTGATGGAGCCACGTGTCGTGCAACTTATGGCATCGCTACGATTTGAGGAATACCCCCTGCCCTGGATAAGCGGTGCGATAAATACTACCGGTTTTATAAAGCGTTTTTTAGCGCAGGGACCACCGGGACAGATGGGTTGCGGACCGTCGATTTTATGATTTGATCGGATGGCTTGGAATACGCCCGATGCACTTTGATCAACGCCTTTCATCCTAACGCATGGTTACGGCCTTTGGTCATGCGGAATAGAAAAACAGAGGGGCTAGGGCCAAAAGGGCTGAACCTTAGATAATTTTAAATGCGGGCTTTCAGACTTGAGCAACGTAATTTGGAGGCAGAGAGAGGTCACGATAGGTAGAAAATGAATTCCTTAGGCCACGATAGGGAATTTGAAAGGTCGAAGCAGGTCTAATGGTCAAAAATTTTAATGGGGGGGCTGATATCATCAACACACATATTCATCATACAAATAATTATGCAACCAAACAGTACCCTTACCATATGTTTTGCTCATGCAAATGGAGTAGCTCATAAATGACTCCCCTCTCATCTTCAAAGAGAAAATAAGTGTCTATGTTAACTCTTCCGAAGAGTTATGTTTCTCTTGCATATCCACATGATCCATGCATCTCCTCAAATGCTGATATATCTCCTCCTCAAAGCCTTCCCAAAAAATACCCCTCCATGATGGTGTGGTATGCTCTCATAGAATAAGTGTGGTTGAAAAGGAAATCTTCATGGGATGCTTGTAGTAACTTCTCCTTGAGCTTGGAAGCTCTAGATAAGAAGATCCTACCATGATAGTAGATGACCCCATCTCTAACTGAATATCCCTCCTCATGTAACTGGTCATCCAATATCATACAAGTGAAAATATCCTTGGAATTTTCCACCAATAGCTGGGAATTCCAATGTGGATATAACCTCCATAGTGGTACTGTTGATGATATATTACAAATAACATCTGTCATATGGTTATCCTCTTCTTTGACATCTCCCATGCCAAAGATGCAAGTTGGAAGGTTGTTATCCTTCCCATGCTTCTCTTGCCACAACGCAGAATCTGAAATGAGAGTGGGCAATGATGATGTTGAGAGAATGCCTCTCCTCTCCTTAAGTCTACCCAAGACTCTCAACGTTGTACCAAGCTCTCCCAAGGTCTCCACCCTTATATAATTAATGAGTGGTGCCTCCAAATGTAAAGAATCCCTCATCATCTGCTGATCTGGAAGTCTCCTTGGTGAAATGTCTCCATACAATGAGACATCAACATCAAGAGTAGATTGTATGTATGAATGGAAAGACTTTTCCCAGCCTCATTGTGCAATCCATTCTCCCTCTTCTGTGCATCAACCCTCTAAAATATATAGGGGTGTGTGCTCTTCATCAAATGATGCCGATCATCCTCCCTACCTTCTCCTTGTAGTTGCATTGTTTCACCATATATCAATAATGGTACATGATGATCAAGAATTGTACTTTGATCTCCACATATGAGATCTTGGGGAATTTCTTGTAATGGTACAAGAGCCCCTCTTGTTGGAGAAATAGCTCCTTCTTCCTCTGCATGAGGTGCTAGATAAACTCTAGACATGACAGCGATGTTGCCCTCATCCTCATCAATATGTATGGGAAACTTCCCAAGAATTGGATCCTCTTTTGAAAAAGGGATATCCATACCCTCTTGTTCAAGAATATGAGATAGAGGTCTTGCCTCTAACAAGGTATGATGCAAGATATCAACCTCCTCAATGGTTTTCTGAAGTGGAGTTGAGTTTATAGTTTCCTCCATCACATGCAAGGTTTTTATTTGCTTAGATTTGTTTAGCTCCACCACATGTGTTTCAGAAATTTTTCCATCAAATATTTCCACTAGTGTCTTAGTGAACCTTGCAGAAGAATAAGTATTTTTATTTTTCAAATAAAAAGACTCAAATATCCACCATGCATAGGCCTTACCTCCAAAATGCAACGCTGCAAATTTGATAGCTTCATCCTCGAAAATTTGGTGCTGCTGCAAATAGGTGTCTAGCTCCTCCACCCAAGCTCTAGATGAACATGTAGGTGAACCATCAAAAGTAGATAGAAGAAATATACCCATATCATGCTTCTTTCTTCTCTTCACCTTGATTTTGAAAACTCTGGAAAAGTGATATGATCTCTAAACTTTTGAGTTTGACATTCATATTTGCATAAAATCACTAAGAGTTTCCCTCCTAGTCATTCCTTCTTCTTCCCTCCCTCTCACAGCAAATATGGGTATGTGACTACGTTTTGCTTCACAGTGTGTGGCTGAATTCTCACACTCATCATGTGAAAACCTATAGTTTGTTTTAGATTCAAACCCTCTTGGAGATTCTCTACACATCTCCTTCCTCATCTTCTTAAGATCTCCATGAATGCTCTGCAAAGTTTGAGAAAGAAACTTTGGAAGTTTCTCCTCCTTCCTCCCTCCAAAGAGTGGAGTCTTCTTTCTGTCTTTTTTGTTCATATTTTCTTCTGCTTGTCTTCTTGATAGCATATTGGCTAAGATTCCACAGGCTGAGCCAAGATTATGCTCTGATACCACTGTAATATCCCAAAATGGGGATGTAGAAATACATGAACACAATAATGAAAGAGCAGTGACAAATCAACACATAAAATGGAAGAAGATCTATATAGCCATCATATTAATATTATAGCAGAAAATTTATACAAATCCTTGAGGAAATAATCACTCAAGTTAGGCAAGACAAGCCTCAACAGAACATGCATATGAGAAATGAAGAACACTGCTACACAGAAAATACCCAAGGCTATGACAGTGTAGTTTTATTAGAGACAAATGCTGCTGGAATATTTAAATACATGGATATGGATATATACAACTCATACAATTTTTGGAGTGGATATCTAAGCTCCCAAACACAATCTCAAGACAATCCCAGAAGGATTTCCTGAAATATGCAAAATGTCAAACAAGTTGGAGTTGTAGTCCTAGGACTCAGTAGCAGTTGAAACTCAAGATATGGATGTATATGGCTATAGATAGAACATGTGATGAATGAATCTCATCCAATGGATCCTTCAGGTGAAAGGCTGATCCAATCACTGAATATCTCACCCTCCAACATACACTGGAAACCCTTACTGCAAATGCACACTGAAAATAACGTAGTCAAGGAGAGGGACTGCGTTGTAGGAGATAGAAAATGTATTGGCCAAGTGCCAAGATTTTAAATATGCTCAAAAGGCTTCCTAACTGATCTCCGAAAGGAAAGAAAGCTTCCTCCTCTGAAAAATAAGCTTCAGAAGTGGTGTTGTGAAACCTCCACTCCAACACCCTGCAACACAACATTATACTGCTACAGAAATAACGTTTTAGCTTAAGGAGGTCCCTTGGCCTGAAGCCTAGATGTGGAGAAATGAAGTACAGGCTCCTTCAAGAGGCCTCTCAAGAAAGGAGAAGAAATTCCTAAACACGAATGCCTTGTGCCAAGAAGCATAGCAATCTCAACTAAACAATTGGAGAAAGCACAAAGTCATCCAGACCATGAAATCAATAATCAATAACATATGCTCACATGGCTGCCTTGCCCTCATTTTATAAAAATGGAAGCCCTGTCACCTTGGGTCCCAGTCATTAGGTTTTCCTCCACCAAGGAATATTCCTCCCACTATCTCTACGTTGTCTCCAAAGATGATCTCCACCTCTTATCTCAGCACTGTTGACTTGGTCAAACTTGACCTTGTCCACATGCAAATGTCTCTTTTCACACATGAGGGTGTGAAATACAGCTCCTATGATGATCCCTTTTCACACTATGAGGGATTTTATTCTTATTTCTGAAATGTATGAGCCTCGTTACCCATTTATTCATCTCCTAAGTGAAATCAGCAAAAATCAATATTCCAGTTAGCTGCATGCTAAATTTGGAATATTACATTTATCAATTGGCTAAATAAGGGTTGCTCTTTGTATCCTCATAATGTGCTATCATTTCATCCATAAAAATAGACAAAGTGAAAAAAAAATTATGGGAGCAAAGCCATTGATACCATACAAATGTATTTTGTTCTAAATGTAAAGTTGCAATGCATACCTTTTGTGTATTTTTCACATTATTGAGATCAAAATATTGCTCCATCTATAGTATCCATGTTACGTGATCCTTGCTGTCAAAATTCCTCATATCCATATTTGGAATATGGTGGTTCTTCCATCCAACATTAGAGTTTATGAAACCATGATTAACATTTATTTTGTTCTCATCATGAGTTTCCTCTACTATATTTTCGCCATTAGGAAACATTTCTTGTATCAACTTTGTCAAACCTTCCATATCTGCTTTTAGATTATTCTTCATGTTTTACATGTTTTCTTTCATTTTTTCTTCCATGTCATCCATCTC
The DNA here is from genome assembly GCA_034641835.2 of Pinus albicaulis. NCBI lineage: Eukaryota > Viridiplantae > Streptophyta > Pinopsida > Pinales > Pinaceae > Pinus > Pinus albicaulis. Next base: position 398,319,761 of record CM076580.1, on the reverse strand, counting down.
AGCTTCAATGCCAACATCCATGCCATCCATATTAGCTTCCATGCCTTTCTTCAACCCATCCATCTTAGCTTCCACGCCTTTCTTCAAAACTTCCATTGCATTTTTTGTTGTTCTTTGTGAGAGCGAAATTTGGTGCACTTACTCTTGTAATTTTGACATATCATGTTGCAGTTATTCGTCTTCGTGATTCATAGTAGAGCCTTCTACAGGATTAATCGGTGTTGAATTATTTTTAGAGGGCATTTTAGAACCCAATACTTATATATATTCTACAATATGCCCTTGAAATCAATTCAAATTGATTTTTCACACAAGACTTATGCAATTCGAAAAACAAAATACACACCTTTTTATTGATTTTAAGAAGCTCGACATTGAAACTTAATTATATCTATGAAATTTTAGATCTTCAATATCTGAAATTTAGCCTTGAAGTAGCCCTCTGAATCTTCTTTCGAATTCCACAAGTCTGGCCTGATTTGGATTCTTCACAGAAAAGTTATGCCCAATATCCCACAATGACCTAATTATGGATTGGTTCAGTAGAGCGAACTTGTACGATGTACCATGTGTCATTGTTTCCTCCTTTGGCTCTAAAATTGATATACAGGAAACTGAATTCCATGTACTTGCGGGCAATTTTTACATAATTCCAATCTGATGCTCAGAGAGAGAGTTATGATGATTTTCCCACAGTCACCTCTTTAACATGAAATTTGAGAGCCTGAAAAAACCCTAACTTCCACAAATCATATCTCCGAAAATGTTGCGGACCAAGATTTTAATTTTTTACACGACATTCCTCCGAATTTCTTATTCGCTCTATAGAAATTTCATTTTCTGAACCTTTGTAGAAAAAAAATTATAGAGAAAATTTCATGATGACTTGTTTAGTTGAAATTAAGGAGCCTAAAAGAACCCTAACTTCCATAGATCATATATCTGAAAATATTGCAAACCAAGATCTGAAATTTTTACACGACATTCCTCAGAATTTTAGCTTCGCTCTTTAAAACTTTCATCTTCTAAACCTTCATAGAAAAAAAATTATAGCGAAAATTCCACGATGACCTGTTTGGAGCAGCGAAACCCTAGAATCCAAAGCTCTGATACAAAATGTTATGAAACCAGCTCCAAAAATAGAAGAAAAGAGAGATCAACGCCTTAGAAATCAACCAATTTGAGGGGGAAACCTCCAATACATTACATAAATTAACAAATCTTTGATGATAGAAATGAAAAACCCTCCTTATATATATAGAAGTCCACTGGGTCATAATATAATCCTAGATGACCTAGCAATAATAATGTAAGGGCACAATAATAAAAATATTGGGTTTACAGGAGTAAAATAATAACAATAAGGGGGTTACATTGACAACAATAAGGGACTATACTAGTAATATAGGTACCTAACAGAAGACTCCTTGTCTTCAGGTCATGAGGAGGAGGAAGAAGAACAATATGCACTATCTCTCAAGAAGACACAGAGATAGTATCAGCCATGATTGACTTGAAATTTCCATGTCATCATGCAGTCGATGTAGTTAGTGTTATGTCATGTCATGGCATGAGTTTTCATGTGCCACATATTTTGTTTCTTATGTAAATTCTATACTGAAAAATTTAATGGAAAGTGGAAGTCCAAGAGTTATCCATGTGATGTGAAAATTCATGTGGGAGTCGAAAGGTCATAAAGAAGTCCAATAGTCATGAGTGTATTCGAAGAGTCACAAATAAAATGAATGATCACCCCATTTGTTATATATACACCCTCATTTTTCATGCAAAATAATTTTTACCTTGGCTCCCATTATCACCAAAAAATGATCACCTAGCCGAATCGAAATACACCATGTAAATATAATTTTAACATAGTAAAATCACTTTCACTATAGAAAATAATTTAATAAACCACTTTTATTAAGTTATTTCTGATTAAAATTGAAAAACCCCATCAGAACAATTGAATAAACCATTATTTATTTATTTCTCTAGGAATAATCATTAAATAATTGTTTGATAATTATTCCTTGTCACATTTGACTAAATCACCTAGGAATAATTAAATAAATCACTATTTATTTATTTTTCCTTAAATCCATCCTTGGAATAATTGTTAAATCACTATTTAATAATTATTTCATTTTCACACCTTTCTTAATATTTGTGAAATAATTAATAGATCATTTATTTGTTAATTATATCTAAATAAAGATTTTTGACCATTTTGAATATCTTTTCCCTCTCCAAAAATATAATAAAGTATTCCTAACGGTTAGATCTAGATTTTGGTCAATAATATTTTATTATTCTCCATTTTTTAGATCAACCCAATACTTTGTTATAAATAAGATGGTTTTTCATTCATTCTTCATGATGATTGTTATCATCAACACCATCATCCTCTCCATACTTTTGAGCTCCCACTAGAGTTCTACACATTGTTTGGGTTTTCACATATTGAGAGAGGAAGATCTAATATTGAAGCATCAAGGACATCAAAGGACCCATCCCACAGAGCGGGATTTATAACCCTTTTGTAAATCTCCTTCATCAGGTGTTATTGATAAAGGATTTATTCGTTTAAATTCCTTTCCATTATTGGGTTATTACATCAGATTCATTTTGTTGTTTGTTATTTTATATCACATACATGTATTCTTTTGTGGGGTTTTCTCACATTTTTATTGCATATATGAAGTATAAGCAACCAAAATTGTTGTTAGGTCACTACTCACCTATGAATTACATGAGATATTTTTGGTACACCCTCTAAGAAATTTCATACTAACATATCCTCCTACCAGGAATTGGAGAGGAAGACCATTGTTTTGGAGGAACAAGTGACTGCTCTAATTCTCCACTATTGTGGACGGTGTTGTTCATTGTCTAGATGTATCTTGGAACTTTTACTTAATTCAAAAGCTCATTTAGCTAGCACGATTTCATGCATATGTCACGAATATTATAATACTATTCTTTGAATGTTTGTGATGTATGTTTTTTTCATATGTACTAAGGAAATTGAACTATTTTGGTGGCTTTGGTACTTATCTTGTTGAAGGTGTGTTGTATTTTCTTTAAAAATCATTGCTTCCTTCTGAACTATTTCACTCGTTTATCAACGATTCATTCATATGTATATGCGAGTGTGCCTTTTCTAGAATAGTACTATTACTTATCTTTAAAGAGCCCACCTTTCTCTTCCCTTTCGATAGAAGGACCTTGATACTTTGTACAACTAAACATTTCACAAGGAATACTCACTTTTTGATCCAAAGATACGTGTGTATTACTCTCTTGTGTTGAACTTTGTAGCCAAGAAAAATCTACAAGAATACATAACAGTTGATTTGATACTTTGGATGGGGCTCCTATTCCAAACGGTGTGAGGTCTAATTGGGACTTCACATCGGGGATACCCCCTTGTTTGATGAATTTCTAGCACTGTCAAAAAATGGGGCTAGAAGGAGGGCTAGACGACAAGTTGTGCCCATTGAGTCTTTGTCTAGAATATCTTATCTTTAATGGATCATTCTAAAATCATACTCTTGGCATGTTTCTCTAATTTATCCATTTTCCAATTTTCAATCCCTCATGAGCCTCTTTATCACTTGTCTCAATTGAATTTTGACGGTAAGGACGGAACATACATATCCAAGAAAATCTCTGATTTTATTTAATTTTGTGAATCTTACAAAATTGATGATGAATATTTTTCTTGTGTGATTTTTTTTCTCACCCTTGAAGGTCGTGTTAATCAATGATGGCATACCTTAATATCTTCTTCCTTCCATTATTTTCTCCATTTCATCTAGGAGTTTTATCAAGCTTTGTATATGTATAATTATCGAGATGTTATTAAAATAATTAATCAGTTAAGAATGAAGCCTAATGAATCAATTGAGGATTTCTATGATCTATTCCTTCACCTTTGTTGTGAATTTCCTAAAGAAGATACAAATTAGGATTTATTGAAACAAAATTTTGAGTGTTTGGTTCATATCTCTTTGCATGGTGAACTTGAATGCCCTGATGTTTCTACTTCCCCAACTCTTGTAAATTGTGAGACACCTATAATTTCAGAGGAGGAACATGTTATTCATTTTTTTCCTTGTCCTCCTCCTTTTCCAGTCTCGATGAGGGTGCCTCCTTGCGATGATAATAAAGTTGGGAAATCTGCATATAAAATTCCTAATCCATCTTCTCATCCTCCTACTTTTCATGACTCAGGTCCCATGAAGGAAATCCCATAATGGTTCATGAAGCCTATGGTGAAGGCTAATTTTTCCATTCCTCAATATGGTTGATCCAGGAGGATCTCAGAGAACAAGTGGCTTTAAAATTTCTCAAAAAATCAAAGTGGTCAGGATGCATCAAACTCAACACTAGATTGAATTTCACGTCACCATGATTCCAATGATGTGAATGACACTCAAATCCGGGCTCATATGACGAATTTAGAGCCATTCACAGTTTAGGGTTGACTTTCACTTGTGGAAGACTTAAGGAGGCAGTAAATTGGTAGAATTCAGCACCAGAACCCAACCCTTTTTTTTTGGACGAATTTGTAGTGTGGTTAAAAATCCTAGTAACCTCCAAAGTTTGAGTTTTTTCCTATTAAGGCATATAGTCAATAATAAACAAAAAAAAATAATAGAAAAATACGTGGCGGGGCCAGCAATCTTGCCACCCAAAACTATATGCCAAAAAATATTATATAAGTAAAGTCAAATTTGTTGGGGGGCGGGCTATCACCCCTGCCACGTCGGATCAAAACTATCCAACGGAGGTGGGGAGGGGGGCCACCCCTGGAATACCTGCCTACACTGATGGTTCACACAAATGGATAGAGGTAGTGGAGAAGGGGACCTACAGGGGTCGAGCCCGCCCTACCCATGTGGTCAGCCCCTGAGCGAGCAGCCCAAAATATAACACACAAATCACCATAAACATTGTGGCGGTTCCAAAATGGAAAGCGATGGGATTTGATCGCTCAACCCCTCTTCAACCATTTACCCATTTTACCAATGCGCCAAACTGATGAACCTTCAAATTTTTTCCAACCAAATGGCATAAAATCCATCATTTTGTAATTTTGAGGGCATCAACAAGATTCCCTGGGGTGCAGAAATTTCTAGTGCCAGTTTTGGACAAATTTTATGTAGATTATACACCTCTCACCGACATGAGTTCAATGGTGATGTCTTTTTCTGCAGTTGGGCTCTCCATTTTTCGGCCATTTTCTAGATTGGAGGTATAAGGGTCATTTATGTAATTTTTGTTTGTCCTTCTTCTTCTTCTTGCCCCTAATGAATGAAGGCCTCCCCACTATTGAGCAGGGTCCAGAGATGTAGTCCAAATTGGACGAACGCCATAATCAATTCCTTATTCAGTCTTTTCATGCTTTCATGTTATTCTGCTCTTCACGTATGTGCACTTTATGTTTTTACGGTTAACATGCTTCATTACATGTAATTCTTAATGCATTGTTAAGAAAAATATATTGGATAAATGGTATTAACACTCATAACTCTATTCTTGAATCTTAGTTGAATTCCTGTCATCCTCTATCATCTCTTTTGCATGACCCCTTCTCCCATCATTTTCCTGATAAACCTATTCCAAATCCAAAATGTGACTAGGTGTAGGGTAGTCACATTTCACAAGTATAGGAGAAAGAAGGTGAAGATTCTTTAAATATAATTTTTCTTTTTCAAAATCCTTCGTGTGAAGATGGTGTTTCCTCATTCTTGGATGATAATGAATCTAGTATTCTTGATAGTCAATCAAATGTAATCAGTTTTCCTAATCAATCTCAAGTATTGGGCAACAAGCATTTTGGTGAGGATGCATTTGTTGATAAAAATGATGATGAATGCCCAATTTCACCAATTGTTCTTCCAGCCTCTCCAGGAGATTTTGTTTTGAAATATTTACATCTTAAATCTGTTTCGGTCAAAGAAGATTCACTTATGAACCACTCTTCTTACCTCCATATCCTTTGCGCTCCACTATTTACAATGCATAAGCTTACGATGGAGACTCTCCATGATTTTCAATTTTTTTATCTCATGAGTTGAATCTTGAAATAAAATTGGATAGTGAGAATATCCATGATGAAGAAGAAAGTGATGAAATTATCGCATCCATTCCATCCCTTATAATCACTTGTTTTGTATGACAGAAACTCTTAGAATCAGTGTGATCATGATATTTTTTTGATTCATACATCTTTAGACTTGCGATCAGAGGAATATTATGACTTCATTAATATGTTTGTTGAAGTTGAAAAATATTCTCAAACCAGTGATTTAGATAGTTTCCATCCAGAGAATGGTGATCTTGTTAACTTAATCGATAGTAGTTTTCCACATGAAATTTGCGATCTAACTCAGTTTATAATATTTTCTTATCTATCGTTTCAAATTTCCGGAACTTATCAGGAAGTCGAGACACTTCCACTCTCATTGATGGTTATGTCAAGTTCTCTCGCTCTTAGTAATATTCCTGAACCATGTCAAATATGTATTTTCTCGCAATTTTTTTTCAGTTGTATTGTTTCACTAGATGCGAACTCATTCTTGATGGATTTTTGGATTTCTCGTTACAATTTTCCTATTTCTCGAGATCGAGTTTCTGGTCATACTATTGTAGTGAATTCATCCTCATGCAAATCCGTTGTATAAAATTTGGGTTTGGAGTCTATACCTTTCATAAATGCATAGAATTGCGAAGTAGATCAATTTCAAGATTACCTTTGCTTGAAGAATTCATATTTTTGAAGTGTTATGGTGGGTAATCATTCCGTAGCCTTTCTTTTGAATGACTTGATGACACCAAAAATCCTCTTTAGTGTTAGCAATTTCTTGATTTATTTGTTGAATCAGATTCATCTTTTTCATCCATTACATCATGACCGGTTTCAATGTTCACAATACTATCATTCCTTTTCAATTCTTTCGATGGCTGCAATGCTTGTATAATTTTTCACGAGTTACAGGAAAATATTTTGTCTCATTTGGCATGCGAGGAAGGTTGTTCTATTGTTGAGATAATTTGCAGAGCTACTCAAATTGATATATATTTTTGGGAATTCGATGCTTTAATGAGCCCATTGATCATGATTCTTATTTTGGTGACTGTCATTCAACTTTCCATTTTCCCATCAACACATCATATGACAAATTTTTTACATACTTTGATCTTTATGGTTTAACATCTTGCTTTTCGGGTACGTGTCAAGAAATTGAGGCACTTCAACCTTCACTGATGTTTGTGTCAGGTACTCAATGTCTTCGCATGCCTGCTGAATATGATCAGATCCATTTTCCCTCAAAATACTATCATCCTAAACCTATGTTTTTAATTTAAAATTCATCCTTTCATGGATTGTGGGTTTTCAAGAGGACTGTTTCAAATTTTATGATCTAAACTATGATTTCCTAGAAGCATCTTACTTAGCAAGCCCATTTTCTAATAACAAGTTTTGGGATTTTCTCATGCTTGCTAAGAAGGATGACATAAATGAAGGAGCATTCAAAAGAAGCTTTCGAGGTTTGTATGTTTATGATCTTCATCGAAAAGGTAATATCGCAACTTGGGTAATGGGCATGCCATATCTTTTTCCTAACAAGCAAGACCTTCAATTTTTTATGAAATTTATTCAACCTCTTATATTTTCCATTTTACATTATATATATATATATCTATATATATATATATATATATATATATATATATATATATATATATATATATAAATCCCTCGCATATTTATGTATGCAGGTCTGAGAAAATAAGTCTTCATTGGAAATTTCATTATATGACCACGGGCTTCATGGCTAAGTTAGTTGCATACTCCCTCACATTGCCAGCTAGCCAAAGTCCATGAGTAGAAAATGAAAATTCTATTATGATGTGATTCAACTCCCCATGTATAGTTAAGGAAATGGAACCTACAAAAAAAACCTAATCTGACCTTCTTAAGGAGATATAAACCCTTTAGGAGGAAACTAACCCTTCCAGGTGCTTAAATCCTAAGACAACTTGTCATTTTGTTGATCTAGACCCTGAGTCACTCCCACGAAAAGTCATGCATGCAACTAAGGCCTTCCACTCACTCCCACAATAAGGCATTCAAGCGACTGTGGACCTTTTCAGATAGTTCTGAGCCAATGACCCTGGATTCTGAGCCACTTTTTTAGGCCTAGGTCTCAAGCCTCTACCCGTAACTTCATGAAACTTATAGAAATGAATAATAACAATGGAGAAAGGCTATAATGTAATCATTGGTACAATTACTTGATCTGAACCCTACTAGCCATGACAAGTATTTTGTCAAATATGTAACAAATATGTAATTTACATGTCATAATAATAGATATGAGCATAGGGGTATCATAATTATCTCAGATTCATGAAGAGACATTAATGGCTCATCACAATAGCTTCATTATCATCTATTAGGTCATATATTCATTATTCATTCAATCTCTAAGCAGAACATGATAAGAGCCATACATTAAATCTTACATAAAACATACTCATCACTAGCATATAACCAACAAAAATAACAAGGATATAACAACCATGAAAACCACATATGAAAAAAGTACATTTATACATGAAATATCAAAGGAGAAGTATATCTTATTATTAAATGCATAAGGAAACCAAGTCAGGGACTTCCACAAACCACCCGACCATAGATTGGGTTGAACCAAATATTTCTTTCATCCACTCACCCCCATTCCATATTCCAAGAATTAATGTGGGACTCACAAGAAAACCAACTAGGTTTTCTTAGGATTTACTACAATCCACCAAGGGTTTTCGAGGCCCAAATAATAAACATAGAATACTAGGTTTTTATTTAATCCCACCATATACCAATCAGGGATCACTAGGCCATAGAAGCATGGATGCCTCTAGATCTCTTCACCTAGACTGTGAGGAATTTTCTTGTATCCTACTCTTTAGGTTTTACCGTATATCCCGCTACTCACCGCTCAAGGATTCCTAGGCCTAATAGAGACTACACCCTCTAGGATTTACTGTATATCTTGCTATTCACCGGTTTATGATTCCTAGGCCTAGTCGAGGGCACAAACCTCTAGGATTTATCGTATATCCATCCATTCACTGGTCGAAGATTCCTAGGTCCACCGAGGTACAAAAAATTCATATTTACCCCAATCGTATCATATATTGGCCTAGATATTCCTAGGCCTTGTGTTCTTCTTCTGAGACGACCCAACTCAATTTTGAAACCATTCAGAAATCCAGCTTAACTAAAATGGGCGAACCCCTCACACCATGGCTATCTAGAAATGGAAAGGAAAGGTTGAAAATCATTTTCATGCCCCAAAAATACAATTTCAATGAAAACAAAAGAACTAGATACACACATGCATGTACCATCCATGCAAAATATAGCAAGGAAATCACACATGCAAATCAATACCTGCAATAAATCTTCTTGTAGTCGCTTGATTCTTCTCTTCCTTGATTGATCTTTGCTTCCCTTTGCCTTATTTTCTCATCCTTTTCTTTTCTTGATCCAATGCTAGAATGTTCCAGGAATTCTCTAAGTGTCCAAGAGTGTGCGAGAGAGAGTAGAGAGAGAGAGAGAGAGCTCCAAAATGGAACTGAGAAAAAGCTACAGAATAATCCTCAAAAACCTTTTTATCAATGATGCTTCTATTTTCTTCATTTTCCTTCATTTTACTCCTCACATGCAATCTATTACCTTTCACCTTCCTTTTCCCCTAATTTCCATTATTTTCATAAATAAAATTACAATTAATGCCTCATTCCTTTCCAAAGACTTTTTATTTCCTTTGCCAATTTCCCCTAGCCATAATAAACCAGATTGTTACACCAATTTTTTTTCATCTAACCTGTTACTATTAGATGGACCAAAGTACACCATGTAATACCAATTTTACCATAGTAAAATTTCTTTCACTATAAGAAATAATTTAATAACCCATATTTTATTAAGTTATTTCTGGTCTAAACAGGAAACCCCATGAGGAATAATTAAATAAATCCTTATTTGTTTGATATTCCTCTAGGGATAATTAACTAAAGCATTGTTTAATTAATATTCCTGGTCATATTTAACCCAAAACAGGAAAATTAATGAGATAAATCATTATTTATCTTATTATTTTCTAGGAATAATTATTTAAATAATTATTTAATAATATTCCTTGTTAAATTTGACTAAATCATTTATAAATAATAGAATAAATCATTATTTATTTAATTATTCCTTAACCTCATCCTTCAAATAATAAATAAATCATTTATTTATTTATTATTTCTAAGTAAATGGATTTGACCAATTTCAAATTTCTTTTCCCTCCAACAAAAATAATAAAATATTCCATGAAAGTTGGATCTAGATTTGGTTAATAATATTTTAACTATGCACCAATACCTAGACTAACTCAATATTTTATTATAAAAAGAAGGCTTTTCCATTCAGTCACTACCTTTTGTTGCCTTGAGATCACCTTTTGATCTATACTTTTGGTCTAACTTTGATCCTCCATCATTGTCATATTTTTTCTACTTTTGTTTGTGAGCTCCCTTTGACTTCCATTTTGTCTGGGTTTTATGCACCATCAAGAGGGAGAGATCTTGGATCCAAAGCACTGAGTACATACAAGAACCCATCCCATTGAGGGGGACTAGTAACATATTTCTGTGTTCCCTTCCCAGGTGTCATAATACAAAAAAATTCTTTATAAATTATTGTCTTGTCTATTGGATGCATGGAGCAAACTCTTAATTTTTGTTGTTGTTTAATGTATTTAACTGCATAGATCTAGATTTTTTTAGCATTTATTCTAATCACCTACTACAGATCTAAGGAAATTGACAGCCACATTTGATGTTAGGCTTGTTTCTTATGCACAGCTAAAGTGAGATTTTTTCGTATGCTTGCGATTAGAATTCACACTAACACAAATGAACACCTACTAGGATGTTTTTAACAACATTTAGCTTGGAATATGTGTTCTATGACCTTGGTTATTATTTTTCCCCACCTAATTTATTACTTGAATTTTTTAACCCTGGATTGTTATAGACCCCTCCCCCTTAGGGGAACACTGTCCTTAGTATTCAATGACACCTACAACCAGAAAAACCACTGAAAAACAAAATATATTGCTTGTGCAACTTTATAACTTAGTTCGATGCAATATTTACATGATAGAAGAAAACCAACATGAAAAACATAATAACATGACAACCATAACCACATGAAACCCATACCGCTTATTGGAGCTTTATAAAACATTTCATGGTGGTATTTACATCCATATACGTATATACATATACCAAAAAATCACATAAAAACATATGCTAAAAACATTCGTTCAACCAACGAATAGGGAAGTTACATAGCCTGGATATGGTATGCCATCTCCCATGTAGCTTCGTTGTGCTCGAAGTTCTTCTACTACACTTTAACTTGCTTGATTGCTTGGTTTCAAAGCTTTAGCATCTTTCTCTACAAAATAAATTGATGTTTCAGTTGGAATTCTCCTTCTAGTTCCACCTGAAATACAGATCATTTAATCACATGATTAACATATTTAACATACTTATTAAGAAATTAAACATGGGAAGCATCATGGACTTTCACTTTAGGAGGCAGTTCAAGTGGATAGGCCACTGGTCCAATCCTCTCAAGGATATTGAAAGGCCCACAATACTAAGGTGCTAGCTTCGCACATGACCAAATCCTCAAGGATCTCTTCTTGGGAATGATGCAAAAATGAACCTGTTCCCCAACTTGAAACTCCTTAAACATATTGTTTGAATCTGCATAACTTTTATGCTTGTCCTGTGTTTCCTTTAGATTCTTCTTAATTACCTGCAATTCTTGTTTCATCTCTTCCAACATATCCAATCCAATAAACAACCTATTCACGGGATCACTCCAACTGATGGGAGTATTACAAATCAAAACATATAGTACCTCAAACAGACGTATCCTCAGTGACTCCTGATAACCATTATTATAAGAAAAATAAACCAAAAAAAGTACTCCTCCTAGATTCTATTATAATGCATTACATGCATCATCAACATGTCCTCCAATATCTTGTTGACCCTCTCTGTCTGTCCATCTTTTTGTGGATGATAAGTTGAAGTGAAGGCCAACTTTGTCCCCAAACTTGCAAATAACTCCTTCCAAAACTTTGAAGTGAACTTTGCATCCCTGTATAACACAATTTCCCTTGTAACACCATGCAACCTCACTACATCTCTAATGGATACCTATGCTCCATCATTAGTTGAATAAGTAGAATTCACTGGAATGAAGTGCACTACCTTTGTCAGACTATCTATCACAACCATGATAGAATCATGATGTCTAGATATCCTTGACAAACGTGTGATGAAATCCATGGAAATGAACTTTCACTTCCATTCTAGAATCATAATCGGATGTTGTAGCCCACCTCAATTCTTACATTCTTCCTTTACCCATTGAAAATACAAGCATATAGCCACAAAATTTTTCATTTACTTCTTCGGATTCAACCAATAATAAAACTTCTTGACTGTTTTCAATGTATTATGGTTTCCTGGGTGACCTAAATACAATTTTCATGAAACTATCGCAAGATAGTATTCTTGAGCTCATTATCATTTGACACATATATCTTGTCCCTAAATCTAATCAAACCATCTATTATAAGACAATAGTCCACATCCTGATCACCTATACCCTATTGTAACATGTGCCTAAGCCCTCTATACCTATCATCCTACTATCCTTCCTGTAATATATGATCTTGTAGATCTGTCCCATAAGAGCTCATAGTTTCTATGTGATTCACTTGTGCTCTCCTTCTAAGAGCATCAACAACCTTATTCTTCTTACCCTTAATGTACCTAGTCTTGAAGTCAAACTCACTGATCATGGCCAACCATCTAGCTTTCCTAGCATTCAGAGTCAGTTGCTCAAATAAATTCCTCAATCCACTATGATCGCTCATCAATACAAACCTCTTGCCAAGAATATAATGTCTTCACATCTTCAATGCATGGATTATCAATGCCAAATCAAGATCATGTGTCAGATAATTCTGCTCATGCTCATTCAATTTTATTGATTCATAGCATACCACATGTCCTTCCTACATAAGTACTCCACCAAGTCCTCTCTGGAAAGCATATGTACATACCACAAAATATTTGTTCAAATTTGCAATCTTTAGAACTAGAGCATTCGTCAACAACTGCTTCAATTTCTCGAAACTTGTTGCACATTCATCTTTCCATTCAAATTTCTTACCTTTCCTTTGCAATGATGTAATAGGATAAGAAATTTGTGAGAATTTCCTGATGAACCTCCTATAATAACTTGCTAACCCCACAAAGGACCTTACCTCATCCACATTCCTGGGAGTTTCCCACTCCATGAAATCTCTTACACTTTTTGGTTCCATTGTTATACCTTCCTTAAGAACAATATATCCCAAGTAATGTACCTCTTCCTTAAAAAAATGCATTTACTAAGCTTAAGATAAAAATGATGCTCTCTTACTAAACTCAACATTGTTGTTAAATTTTGGCATACTCTTCCTCATTCTTAGAATATATCAAGACATTCTCAATGAATACAATAACAAAATTATCTAGATAAGGATGAAACACACTATTCATCAGGAACATAAAGGTAGCTAGAGAATTAGTCAAACCAAGTGGAACTACAACAAACTCATAATTCCCATACCTATTCCAGAAAGAAGTCTTGTAAATACCCTCTTTCTTGATTCCTACCCTTTTATATATAGATCTTAAATCAATATTTGAGAACATTTCTTCTCCCTTCAACTGATAAAACAAGTCATCAATCCTCGGCAACATATGCTTGTTCTTAATGGTCAGCTTTTTCAACTACCTATAATCAATGCATAAAATGAGAGTACCATCCTTCTTATTTACAAATAAAATTGGTGCACCCAAAGGAGATACACTTGGCCTAATGTATCCCTTTTCAATAATTTCCTTAAACTACAACTTTAACTCTACTAACTATGGAGTGCTCATCTTGTAAGGTGCTTTTGATATTGATGTTTCCCTTGGTACCAAATCAATATAAAATTCCACTTCTATATGGAGCATAAATTCTGAAATATATGATGGAAATGCATACTGAAATTGTTGCAAGATCAAGTAAATGTTCAATACCTCTACATTGTCATCCTCCTTAAATTTATCACTAGAAATATGCACTACAAATAGCACACACACTTTTCTACAACTGTGCTTTTCCTACATAGTTAACCATTATAACTGATGTTTCCTTCCTCTTACCATGCAAGATTTTTGATTCCCATTTGTCATCCAAACACTCAATAAATTTTTCATAACAGTCCACCTTTTTCCTTTTAAGATACAATGAGTCCATACCCAAAATCATATTGTATGATCCCAACGAAAGTACATTTAAATGCATTGATGTAGCAATACCATTCAACTCAAATGCATAAGTTGTCACCCAATGATGAACTCTCTTCTTTGTACATATAGCCAATTTCACTATCTAATATTTTGCATGCACTTCCTTATTCAAACCACACTTATCCACCAAGTTAGGGTTAACATAACTATAATTATATCCAATTTCAATCAAAATAAAAACAAATTGATCACAAATCTTACTGTTCATCTCAATAATATATTCCTATTGATTTTCCTTCTTGTTATGCAATGTTGCATAGATCTGAGGAATGATCTTCCCAACATCACCAACAGGCTGCACTGCTTTTCCATTGTAGATTTGATGCCTACCACCTTTATTTTGTAGACAATCCCTTTTTATATGCTCCTTGCCACATGTCCAACACTACAATTTTCCCTTACCAACACTTATGTTATGTTGCCCTCTAGGTTGTCATCCATGTCCATATCCAGCTACATTAAACTTCTTGTAAGGTGCAACATTTTCTTTCTCTTCTACATTCTTATGTCTTGTTATTTTGGCTACCATTTACCTTTAGCTTTGTCTTTTCCTTTCCATCCTTGTTGAGATTCTTTCTTACACATTGATTTCTCCTAACAGTGCTTCAATTTCCCAATGACTTCCTCAAGTGACTGAGGCTCATCATACTCAATCCAATCTCTAAATGCTAATGGAAATCCAGTAAAAAATATCTAAACTATTTCCTTCTCATCCTAAAGATACGATGCATACCATAATAACTTCAGGAAATTCGTCATGTACTCCTCATTTTTCATTGATACCATCTTTAGATCATAAAACTCCTTGGCCTTGATGTCATAGTACCTCTCTAACAAATATTTCTTCCTGAAAATTCTCTTGAATTCATTCAAACTCAATTCTTTTGTCCTGATGTATCTAACCCACTTGACATCTTCCCATAAATGTTTTTTTTCCCTTTGAGGATGATGATAGCTATTTTGGCCTTCATTTTCTCTATTTAATCATGCAACTCAAATAATTTCTTCATCAAAAGTAACCATGCCTCTGAACCTTTAGGCTTATTAAAATCTCTAGCAAATGTACGTGGCTTAGCTTTCTTGAACTCATCTAGAAAATATCCCCTGTAACTCCTCCTATAAGGGTGATAACGACGATGATCATGATACCTGTTAGAACCAAAAATAGAATAGAACATGTTTCCAACACCTCTCATATATGGTGTATCCATGAATCTTCCATATATGATCGTGTCATCCATATATGACCTGTGTCCACCATAAGATCTACTGCCATATGCCCCATTATTCCTATCCTCCTTCCCATGGTTGATCCGGCGTGGTCCTTGTCTTTGCAATTCTAACAAATTCTAAAGGATTACTGTAGTAACTCCTGCTTGTTTCTCCTGTGCCTAAATGATCCTATCATTTTCTGCCTTTCAACTTCTTATTTATGTCTTCAAACTTCTCGAAGTGTCTACCAAGTCAGAAGAATTCCCACCACCATGCTGCTCATATGATCCATAGGGAGAATCTTGTGAACTGTATTCTACCATCTTGATAGTAATTTTTTATCTCTTTATTGCAAGTATATCATGTCAGCTAAAAAATAAGCATAAGTTATAACATAATCAACATAATGTGAGTAAAATCTTTCGGTAAAAATCACATCAAAATTGGATCATAGAAGAAAAATTCCTAATAATCAACATACCTCAATATAGTTTAGGGGAGGATATATCATCTGCAAGATCATCCAAATTAACACGATTCATGTATAATCATAATCATAACAGTATAGAAACATCATTTCAACCATTGTCTAGTTACCAACGCATGGACATTCCGACCACATACCATGACCTCATGCACAAAAACTATCACCATGTCAATGTATGCATAAAAGCAAATAAACTGTTAGTATTGGTATCTTCATCCCTCCGTCAGTGATCAAAATCCTCTTGTTGCATTGCATATTAGGTGTCTCACTCAATCAGCTGCATTCCATTAGGAGCATGGATCATCTGACGGTAGTATCTTGTTTCTCATGTCCCTCATGTCCTTTACCTGCTGGCCCATTTCTGTTCATTGAGATCATTTGCAGGCACATGACGAGTTTGAAATAAGGTTTTAGTACTAAGAACTTCATCATCATATGCTCAATAATGTAATTTTCTTCAAAACTCTATTTTGAAGAAAAATAGGGTATTTTATCTTTTATGTATAAATGTAATGTAATTTCAAATTTTCTCAGGTGTAAAAATAATTTCACTGGCAACCCTGGTCACCTTTTTCAAGCTCCAACAAATTCATTCCCTGCAAGGCAAACACAAAGCACATCATTCAGTCAAAAAGCCAAAATGAAGAAAGCTATTTAAAACAGAGTTTTAAAAAGTGTCAAAATCTAAAACATTACAAAGTGGGTTTTTTTGAAATGGAGAATTAAAGATCCTTGGTATATAACTCATCTTCATGTTTCAAAAGCTCATTTGTATTCCAAGAGGAGAGAGTGAGCCAAGAAGAAACCGTGTAGAACAAAGGGAGAAATTTGAAGGGAAAATTGTGCAAGTTTGTGGGCGCGGCACATTGGCTGGGTGGCGTGGCCCACAAGATAGGCGCGACGCATTGGGTCAGCCTCCACTCTATTAAGAATACACCTTCGCGGCGCATAGGAGTGGAGCGACGTGTTGGGTTGGTGGAGCAGCGCGTAGGGCCACAGAGCATTTTCACTACGATTTCTCTCAAAACTTCGAATCTGCTCGGTCACCTCCAGTCCAAGTAAGTCAAGTAACCCCTCCACTGCAAATGAACGTGAATCTTATGATGTCTATGATGATTTAATAAATAAAAATTCAAACCCTATTTTCTTTTTCAAGAAATGCTTCCTTAGGGTTTATAGTCTGGTTTTGTGCCTATCACTTCCACTTCCCCAACTTGTTATTCCCTCATCACTGTTATTCTAGTTCCATCAGCCCATTTCCCTATTCCCCATATCCCTAAAATTCATTTACCCTATTCCATATTCCCATTATCCCAAATCCAAGTTATAAATTTCCCAAACCCCAAATCTTATCCCAAAAAGCCTAGTAACTACCCCTAAAACTCTTTGGCAAATTTCAATTGGTAATATTCCCAACATTCCCCCTACCCTCTCCCTCCATAGCCCCTCACATATTGTCATACAATTGGCAACGAAAACCAAAGACACCAAATTCCTTATTCTCATCTAAGACAACACAGACTTTGGCAAACATGGAGACAGATTCCTCTTATGACTGAGACAGTGACTCTACAACTGAATTTCTTGCACCTAGGAGACCTCACAAGAGTGGTAGACATGTGAGGGAGGAGCCTACTACACTGGCTGAGCTGCAGGCCTATCCTTTTGCTATTTCATGTTTTCAACATAAGTCTTGTTATTAGTTTTGTGAGATGGTTTCTAGAGTCCACCACCATCATGAGCTAGCCAGATTGTTTGTGCTGCATTTACATAATGGCCAAGTCACTCTTGCAGGTGTGACATTCACTTTGACACTTGAATCTATCTCTCTAGCAACTGGTATTCAAAATGTTGGAGAGAAATGGAACAAAAGGCAGCAAGTTGACAGGGAACACTATGAGCCATATATCAAGCCTGGTTTTTTGAGACAATGCAGGAGATTTTTTCCCTTTCGGTTCCTGAAAGATTCATATGATCCTTTGATGAAACTCATTATCAAATATTTCAGTTTCGAGGGCGGGTTTTATCGCCTCTATGCCTATCATATCAGGTTGCTGATGCATTTTACCAGGGTGAGAATGATGAACCTCCCTTACTTCATGTGCCAGAATATTGAGAAGATGACCACCCTAGTGCAAAGGAAAACTTCTGAGCAGCAGTATAACATTATCTATCACTTTGCACTCATCAAAATTGTGGTTATGCATCAGCTCAGTTTGTAGGATATTTCATGGGAGGATTTCATTTCTAATGATTTCTTCACAACTCCTCAGGTACCTTTGAAGGCTTTTCATGAGGCAGGTGAACCTTCATATCAGCAAGAAGGTCATGAGACACAGACCGCTAGTGTGCCGGTGTTTGTCACCTATCATAGGGGCACTAGAGGGTTGTTTGCAGCAGCCAAGCGAGTATTATCTCCACCCGGGGTGGAAGGGGTCTCACTTCCTTCATCAGTAGTACAGGTATAGGACAAGGGTAAGAGGCCAATACATGATGAGGGGCCTTCAAGAGGCCATGATACAGACTTCATACTCATTGATGATGATTTGGGCTCACCAAGCTCAAAGCTGAGAGAGATTGTTCAAGAGTAGAAGGCAGAGATAAACACTTTGTCCGTCAAGTTGAAAAGAGCCCAGTGGATAATCAACTACCTTGAGCAAAGAAAAAAATAGCTAGAAGATCAACAAACTATCATGGAGCTACAAAACATACGTGAGAACCGACAGGCTGCCAAAAGGAGAAAAAATGAGATGACATCCATTGAGCAAGAGATTGAAGCTGATCATGAAACTTGGATTGAAAGGGTAAATATTCATTTGGAAAAGATCTTGGAGAAGTAAAACAAGGAAAAGAACATGTTGAGGCACATGGCTAATCATTATTGGGCAAGAAATCATGTTTGTAGTGCACGAATCAAAATCCTGAAGGCCAAGTTAAAGAAGGCCTCAAAGCGTCAGAAAAGGTAAGATAGACTTCATATTTTGGCCGAGGCTTCCTTGGCCCAGCATAGTAAATGATGAAGGACACTCAGCCCAAATTTCAAGAAATTTGGGACACTTTTTGCAAATTTTGAACTTTTTTGCCTAAAAACATATTTTTCAGCTCTATGCACCGCGCCACTTGGAGCGCGCTTTTGATGGGGGACTCCTCTTGGGGAAAACATTACATTTTTGGAATTGTCATGGAAAATTATGCATGCCTACTTATGGCCAAGAGATTTTGACAGGTTTTGGGCTTCCATAAGGGTAAAAAACACCCTAACAATAACCTTTCTACCCCTTTTTGGACACACAGGAAGTAGTGTTGGGAGAACTCATTTTTGGAGGGGCAAATGGAAGCCAAATTCAGAAATTCCACTTGTGTTGGAAAGTAGACAGGCATACCTTTCCAAAAATTCCACTTGGAGCAAATTTGAACACCAGGAGGTCCTTCAAAATCAGCTCCAAACTGTCATGACGGATAGAGAAATCAGGCACGACGCATTGAGGATTTTTGCTCATTTTGGACTCAGTAACTCTGTTTTTCACCTAGTTTTTGACATTTTGACTTTCTTGCTTCCAAATGTTAAACTCATGATTTAATTTGATGTAATTTGATGGATATTGATGTAATTTTGTTAAATTTTTACTCATGGAGGTAGATTCATCCATCAAAAGGTGAATTGCAACTGAATGAATCAGTTTCCTATCTTATAGAGGCAAGCTGTTCCATTTCCTATTTTCCAGTTCTCAGTTTAGATCTTGTTGAAACTGCTCCTAAACTTGTGAGCTTGACCCCTAGAGGCCGGGAATGAGTTATTTTTTTTCTATATCTTGTGGTTTTTCAGTCATTAGCATGGTTGGACATTTGGGATTTCTTTGAGCATCATTGTACATTCATCTCTGTAGTTTGGCAAAGGAATAGACCAGGGTTTGCATCACTCCATGGGATTCATGTGGTAGTTTTCTTTGATAGTGCGTTTCTATCTATTAATGTAAGTATACTAGTGTTTTATGTATAGCATTTTCCCTCTTATTCTTCTTAAGTTAAACAAACAAGGATACAGGTGGAATTCATTAAAATTTGCAGTGCTCTACCTAGGGTTTGTTTAATTTTCTATGTTTTCAACTTTTTGAAGAGGATTCCTGAAGGTTTGTTGCCCTATTCAACTCCTCACCGGTCTAAGCTATCCATTTCATTCAAAATTGAAGTGTTAAATCAATTTCCTACCTTGCCCCATTCAGATCTCTGCAAAACTGGGCCTCATTTCCCAGACCCAAAATCTGTCTTTCCCTTGATCCAAAAAACACCCTCAAAATCAAATAAAAACTATTTTGCATATATACCTAGCCTAAAATCAGTCTTCATTCAAGTCAACTCAAGCCTCACTGATCATTTTTTGCTGAGATTGACCAGGAGAAAGCCCTCTCCCGATCTGGTAGGGCTAGCTACCAGGTTAAGCATGGTTTGATGTTACCCTAGACTCCGCCTTCCTCAGCCTGAGGTATATTTAGGCCATAACATAGTGGCGACCATACTAGGGAACACAAAATTGTTTTCTTGTTAGTGTTATTCGTTTTATAAACTACAAACGGAGCCTGAAGTTATGCCAGGTAGCCTTCGAACTGCACATTGCTTTGCAAGTGCATAAGTAGATAAACGTTGCTTCAGTCAATCTCCGGTCTAGTCTTATAAATGTAATATTTAACTTGTAAATTTCCCCAGTACATCAGATAATTCTAGACTTTTGGGTGATGAGTCTAGAATTTGATAGGCTGAACAAGTTGATTGTCCATTTGATTTTTGGGAATAATTCAACACACTGGCTTCCAGACGACACACCAGAGCTAATCCGGATCCCGATCCACCTCCTGTGTATGAAAATCCTAATCTTATTTTGAGAATCCTTCATCGAGAAAGTCCTATGATTCCTGTGTTCAAATCTCATTCATGTCCTGCTGTTTTTGAGTATCTTGAAGATCTTGAGTTTGATGAAAAATTTGAGCTATCATTGTTTGAGACCAAGTCTGAAAGTGCTATTGATTATACTATCCTAAATCCAGAGTTTGTCAAAGATCTTGAAATTGAAAAAGCTAACAGATCCACTGACAGTTACATCTTCAATATTCAGAATTCCATTGTGGCAACAAACATTCCCAAATTCATAGAGTTTGCATCTGCAACTCTTGGGTCATCCGCAACTACATCTAGTTCACAAATTCCTACCGAGCCTCCTTTCATTCCCACCATTCCCGTGCAACATTCTATCTTTGATCAACAATCTGCAGTAGTATCACCTCCCTCCACACCACATATACCTCATACATCAACTACTCTGACTCCTCCTATATCCCCAAACTCGGTTGTAAATCCACCCAGAGCAATGGCTGCCCGATTTGCACCCCTTGCGTTGCCTTAAAACTTGGATGACATGCCCACTAATTATCAAAGCAAAATTCCATTGTTTGATGGCACTCCTCAAAGTGTTACTGCTCAACAACATGTGGATAGGATGGCAGATTTCTTTGACCTTCATGAGATTGATGCGGAAAATGTGACAATGAGACTGTTTGTACAAACCTTTGGAGGTGAAGTAAGAAAGTGGTTTAGAGCTTTGCCAGCTAGAAGTATTACTACATTGCCTAATATTTAGAGACAATTCTTGGATCGATGGGAAGTGAAGAAAGATCCTCTTCAGATCCTTTCTGAATATGACAATATCAAGTGGAACGTTGGTGAGTCTGTTCAAGATTATTGTATTAGATTCAATTCTGTTTACAATGCAATTCCTGCTGATATAAAGCCACCTAGGGGGTTGGCTTTGATCCTGACATGGCCTATCAATTAAGAGAAATAGATCTGGGCACTTTAGAAGACATGCAAAAAATTGCAGTCAGCGTTGAAGCCAATTTTCTTACCAGGAGACCTAGAACGAAAGCTGAAAAGAAAGTAGCAATAAAGGAAGAGGTTTCCACTTCAGATCAAGTGCTCCGTAAGATGGAAAGATGTTTGAAAGATTAATAATTGATAAGTCTGAACCACAGATCAGAAATCCTAACTTCTGTGTCCAGCAGCAACCACAATTTAGAATCAAGCAAAGAGAGAAACCAGTACAAGAACAAGCAGTACAACAGCAAGTGAAGACACCCTTACAGCAGAATTTTCTACATGGTTCGAAATCAGATGATGAGGAGAATGTAATTGGAGAAGAGAATCATTTCTTTACACCTGATGATATGCGATTTTTTATCACTGAAGATGAGGAGTATTCTGAGAACTCAGCTGTACAAAACGATGATAATTTCGTCTTGGCAAATGAGACAGCTCTTAAAGAAGAATCTGATGAATATCAGAGGGGGTACATGAATGCCTTGACCACCCAGCAGCGACAATATTCACTCAGAAGTAGAGATGTGCCCATTAATCCAATTCAAAAAAGAAAGGAAGCGACAGCACCAAAGAATGATCAACTTGTTGTGTAGAAAAAGGGAAAAGAGACAGCTGATCCCACTATTAGCAAATCACCATCAGCAAATGAAAGATCCAATCAGCCAAATATATCAAGGGAGAAAACTAAAAAGAAGGATGTTCCCGCTAAAGAGGTAGAGAAAACTTCAGTCTTTAACTTAGAAAATGAAATTTCTAAGTTAAAAGTGTCCATTCCTTTGACTGAATTGATGAAGAATAGAAACTATAAGGGTCAAGTGTCTAATATTTTGAGTTTAGATCCACTGTCTGATATGGTAAACGTGGAAGATGATCAACCTAAGTTTATTTTTGGTCTAGCATTGGATGGTAATTCTCCAGATAGTGATGTACCTCCTTTTTACATCAGCCTTAGATTGCACGACTATGTATTACACAATGCTATGTTTGATTTCAGAGCCTCTCATAATCTCATGCCTAGGGAAATCATGGAGAAATTGGGATTGGATATCACTAGAAAGTATCATGACCTTTATTATTTCGATTCTAGTAGAGTAAGATGCATTTGGCTTATCAAAGATTTGGTGGTCAGTTTGGATCAGATTCCAACTAAAAATATTTTGATAGATGTGGTTGTGGCAGATATTCCTCCTAGATTTGGCATGCTTCTTTCCAGATCTTGGGGAGAGAACCTTAAAGGGACATTGCAGCTTGATTTCTCCTATGCTACTATTCCCATGTTTGGTCAGATGAGGAAATTATACCAGGAGAAAAATATGAAGTATATGATTACTAGCAAGGAGAAATCGGTAAATCATCCAATCAATTATGTACATAATGATTTAGAATCATTTGTTTTGTACTCAGATCGCTTTAATGATGTAAATGGCCAATTAATTGAAGTAGAGGACATTTCGGAAATCACTGAAAATTTTAGAGAGGTCTTAAAGAAATAGAGACAGAGACTTGATAGTACCAATGAGTAATCAGCCTTTCGACAGAAGCAAAATTTTGATGGACAACAAGACAAAGCAAAAAAGCAAACAAAATTTCAGCATTTGGAAGAGGACGAAGATGGTTTGTGGACCATGGATTTTGATGGTGCGGTAGGAAGGGACGGTGCTAGAATTGGCATTTGGGTACACAGCCCTGTTTCCTCCCCAAACAAAGTGCCAAGTAATGTAAGGGTCTGTTCTTATAAATTGGCTTTCGATTGTTCAAATAATGAGGCTGAATACAAAGCTTTAATTGCTGGTCTGAAAATTCTTAGAAAATTAAATGCCAAAATAATTGTAGTGTATGGCGACTTCGAGTTAGTTATCAAGCAAGTGAAAGGTGAATATTAAGCTAAGCATCCTCGAATGCGGGCCTACCACAATGCGATACTAGATATCTTGAGATTGTTTTCAGATTACACTTTGACATGTGCCCCTCATATTCAGAATGGTATTGCAGATGCACTTGCAACAACATCAAGTAATTTGAAAATTATGATGAATTCAAGCAAAAAATTTAAAATCCATGTGAAGCATCGTCCGACTATCCCTGACAATCAAAGGTATTGGCAAGTGTTTCAAGATGACAAAGAAATTGATGAATTTCTGCAAAATGAAGGTAAATTCAAAGACACTTCTATTGATGGGGAGCATGATGATGGCAAGGCAGAGGTAGAAGTCAATCAGATGGAAGTTTTGCAGCTGAAGGATAATTTCATTCCTAAAGGTCTAATACCTTTAGAGGAGATTTTCGACCAAGATGATGTAGCTCAGAAACTGAGCTTGCTGCCAACCGAGAAAGGATTTGAGGATGTGAACATTGGATCAGCAGAAAATCCTAAAATGGTGAAATTGTCCAAAGCATTGCCCCCACAGGTAAAAGCAAAGTATGTCAGTTTATTATCTTCCTTTGCTGATGTATTTTCTTGGGACTATTCATATTTGAAGACATATGACACAAACATAATTCAGCATACCATTCTGATCAAGCCAAATCAAAAGCCCTTTCGGCAAAAATTGAGAAGAATAAATCCAAAGTTACTGCCCTCAATAGAGAAGGAAGTGAATCGGTTGTACAAAGTTGGTATCATCATCCCCATAAGATTTTTAGATTGGATTTCTAATTTGGTACCTGTGCGCAAGAAAAAAAGTGAGATTCGCTTATGCATTGATTTTAGGAATCTGAATAAAGTATCTTTGAAAGAAAACTATCCATTGCCCAAAATGGATCACATACTTCAGTGAGTAGTTGAAGCATCCCGCATGTCGCTACTTGATGGTTATTCCGGTTATAACCAAATTGTGGTCCATGAAGATGATAGAGATAAAACAACGTTCACCACTCCGTGGGTAACTTTTCATTATGCTAAAATGCCTTTCGGTTTGAAGAATGCTGGTGCGACCTTTCAGCAAGAAATGGATATGGCATTTGCAAATGAGAAAGATGTATTTCTGGTTGTGTATATTGATGATTTGATAGTCTTTTCTAATTCAGATGAAGAGCACCTTTATCATTTGAAAATTGTATTTCAGTGGTGTAGAAAATATGGTGTGTCTCTCAATCCAAAGAAGAGTTTGCTTGCCATGGATGAGGGCAAGCTTCTTGGTCATATTATATCAAAAGATGGCATCCGCATTGATCCAGCTCGAGTAGAAGCCATTCAGCAAATTTATTTTCTGCAAAACAAAAATGAGATCCAATCATTCAACGGTAAGATGAATTTCTTACGTCGCTTTGTGCCCAATCTTGCAGAACATTTAAGGGAAATCACAAACATGCTCAAGAAAGATAGTGTAGTGAAGTGGATTGAGGAAGCAGTAAAGTCTTTCAATTTAGTAAAATTGGCCCTTTCTTCAGCTCCGGTTTTGATCAACCTGGATTATACTCAGGATTTTATTTTGTTTTCATTTGCCTCGGATCATACTATGGCAGCAGTCTTGATGCAGAAAAGAGATCAGCTTAAGAAACCAATTTCTTTTTTCAGCTGAACCATAAGAGATGCAGCCTTAAAGTATAATATTATTGAAAAGCAAGCTCTAGCCTTAGTAAAAGCGTTGAAATATTTTTGAGTATATATTTTCCATTCTCACATTCTTGCTTATGTTTCTAATGCTGCTGTTAAGGATGTCTTAGTGCAAACAGATCTAGAAGGAAGATGAGGCAAATGGATTGCTGCCTTGTTGGAACATGACATGGAGATAAAACCTACAAAGCTTATCAAAGGACAGGGGTTGGCTAAGGTAATGGCTGAGTCAAATTTTCATGCCTTGGAAATTAATCTCATCGCTGCTATGTCCGAGGAAAATGAAGAAAGTTCGCTGACTCAGGTATCAGAAATCTTTGTTCTTTCTCCTTGGTACTCAGACATTGTTTATGTGCTCCAAAATCTATCACCACCGCCAGGAATGGCTAAAAACAAAAGTAGGACGCTGAAATTAAAGGCTACCAAGTTTTGTATCCTGAATAATGCACTCTATTGGAAAGATCCCGGTGGTGTCTTGCTAAATTGTTTGGTTGAAGAGGAGGTAAAACAGGTTATGGAAGATTTTCATAAGGGAGATTGCGGAGGTCACCTTTTCTGGAAAACAACGACCAATAAAATTTTGAGAGCAGGATATTATTGGCCGAATCTCTTTGCTGATGTGTTCAAAACTATTAAAAGCATCCATGAATGTCAGATTTTTGAAGGGAGGAACAAATTGCAACCTTTGCCGCTCAAGCCCATTGAAGTAAGTGCTCCTTCTCAGTAGTGGGGTTTGGATTTCATTGGCAAGATCCATCCTGCTTCTTCAGTGCAGCGTAAGTGGATCCTTACAGTGACGGACTATTTTACTAACTGGATTGAGGCGGTTCCCACTAGGCAGGCCATAGATTTGGTAATCATTTCATTTCTTTAAAACAATATTTTGTCTTGTTTTGGTTGTCCAAACAAGCTGATCACTGATAATGCAACAGCCTTTAAATCTAAAAGAATGATTGACTTTTGTGATAAGTATCAAATTACTTTGGGGCACTCAACTGCATATCATCCACAAGGCAACGGATTGGCCAAATCCTTAAATAAATCCTTGGTCAATATTATCAAAAAGCTGCTGGAAATAAACAAGAAAAGTTGGCATAATAAATTGGTTAATGCACTTTGGGCAGACAGAGTGAGTCAAAATAAATCTATAGGCATGTCTCCTTTTGAGCTCCTGTATGGTGTTCATACTGTATTCCTGACCTCTCTCGCAGTTCCAATGGTTAAACTTCTGCAGGAAGCTGGCAGCGAAGATGATCATATGCAACGGAGAATAAATCAAATGATCCATTTACAACAAATTAGAGACGAGGTTTTTCAGAACACTTTCAAGTTGCAAGAGAGAATCAAGAAGATATATGATTGAAAGAAAAAGGCGGACAAGTTTCAAATAGAATAAGTGGTGCTAAAATGGGATGCAAGAAACGAAGATAAAGGTAAGCATGGCAAGTTCGAGAATCTTTGGAAAGGACCTTTCATAATTGTTGCATATTGAGGCTAAAATGCTTTCCTTTTGAAACAAATGAATGGAGAAGATTGTCCAGGAGGGCCAGTCAATGGTCGGCTACTCAAACGGTACTATTTTTGATATGTTTTATGCTGTCATACATATCACTGTACATACCGATTTGTTTAAGTTTCATTGCAAGCGTGTGCTGTCGTCATTCTTTTAATTTGGGGCCTGAGGTGAAGGCTATAAAAGTGAAGTTTGATTTTAGTTTTGGTTTGATTTTTTGAGTCAGGTCTTTTAGTCATTTTTGGTTTCGAAATTGAGTCAGTTTTGAGTCAGTTTTCAGTTTTGAAAATGAGTCAAGAGTCTTTTTTTTGTTTGTCGAAGTTATTGACTCCATAGCCCAATGGACGAAGGCACTGCATACTTTCCTAGAGATATGTAGTTCTTGGAACCTCCAAGGAGCTACCATCCCCATTAGAGCCAATGTTAGTATCGATAAATTCATCCCTTCGTCAGTGATCAAAATCCTCTTGTTGCATTGCATATTAGGTGTCTCACTCAGTCAGCTACATTCCATTAAGAGCATGGATCATCTGACGGTAGTGGCTTGTTGCTCATGTCCCTCATGTCCTTTACCTGCTAACTCATTTCTGTTCATTAAGATCATTTGCAGGCACATGATGAGTTTGAAATAAGGTTTCAGTTCTAAGAACTTCATCATCATATGCTTAATAACGTATTTTTCTTTAAAACTTTGTTTTGAAGAAAAATAGGGTATTTTATCTTTTATGTATAAATGTAATGTAATTTCAAGTTTTCTCAGTTGTAAAAATAATTTCACTGGAAACCCTGGTCACCTTTGTCAAGCTCCAGCAAATTCATTCCCTGGAAGGCAAACACAAAGCACATCATTCAATCAAAAAGCCAAAATGAAGCAAGTTGTTTAAAACAGAGTTTTAAAAAGTGTCAAAATCTGAAACATTACAAAGTGGGTTTTTTTGAAATGGAGAATTAAAGATCCTTGGTATATAACTCATATTCATGTTTCAAAAGCTCATTTGTATGCCAAGAGGAGAGAGTGAGCCAAGGAGAAACCGTGTAGAACGAAGGGAGCAATTTGAAGGGAAAATTGTGCAAGTTTGTGGGCGCGGCGCATTGGATGGGTGGCACGGCGCACAAGACAAGTGCGACGCGTTGGGTCGACATCCACTGTGTTAAGAATACACTTGCGCGGTGCGTTGGGTTGGTGGCGCGGCGCGTAGGGCTGCAAAACATTTTCACTATGATTTCTCTCAAAACTTCGAATCTGCTCGGTCACCTCCGGTCCAAGTAAGTCAAGTAACCCCTCCACTGCCAATGAATGTGAATCTTATGATGTCTATGAGGATTTAATAAACAAAAATTCAAACCCTATTTGCTTGTTCAAGAAATTCTTCCTTAGGTTTTATAGTCTGGTTTTGTGCCTATCACTTCCACTTCCCCACCTTGTTATTCCCTCATCACTGTTATTCTAGTTCCATCAGCCCATTTCCCTATTCCCCATATCCCTAAAATTCATTTACCCTATTCCATATTCCCATTATCCCAAATCCAAGTTATAAATTTCCCAAACCCCAAATCCTATCCCAAAAATCCTAGTGACTACCCCTAAAACTCTTTGGCAAATTTCAATTGGTAATATTCCCAAGATTCCCCCTACCCTCTCCCTCCATAGCCCCTCACATATTGTCATACATTTGGCAACGAAAACCAAAGACACCAAAACTCCTCATTGTCATCTAAGACAACACAGACTTTGGAAAACATGGAGATATATTCCTTTGATGACCAAGACAGTGACTCTACAACTGAATTGATTGCACCTAGGAGACCTCACAAGAGTGGTAGACATGTGAGGGAGGAGCCTACTTCACTGGCTGAGTTGCAGGCCTGTCCTCTTGCTATTTCATGTTTTCAACAGTAGTCTTGTTATCGGTTTTGTGAGATGGTTGCTAGATTCCACCACCATCATGATCTAGCCAGATTGTTTGTGCTACATTTACATAATGGCCAAGTCACTCTTATAGGTGTGACATTCACTTTGACACCTGAATCTATCTCTCTAGCAACCGGTATTCCAAATTTTGGAGAGAAATGGAACAAAAGGCAGCAAGTTGACAGGGAACACTATGAGCCATATATCAAGCCCGGTTTTTTGAGACAACTCAGGATAGTTTTTCCCTTTCGGTTCCTGAAAGATTCATATGCTCCTTTGATGAAACTCATATCAAATATTTTAGTTGTGAGGGCCGATTTTCTCACCTCTATGCCTATCATATCAGGTTGTTGATGCATTTTACCAAGGTGAGAATGATGAACCTCCCTTACTTCATGTGCCAGAATATTGAGAAGATGACCACCCTAGTGCAAAGGAAAACTCCTGAGCAACAGTATAACAGTATCTATCACTTTGCACTCATCAAAATTGTGGTTATGCATTAGCTCAGTGTGCAGGATATTTCATGGGAGGATTTCATTTCTAATGATTTCTTCACAGCTCCTCAGGTACCTTCGGAGGCTTTTCATGAGGCAGGTGAACCTTGATATCAGCAGGAATGTCATGAGACATAGACCGCTAGTGTGCCGGTGTTTGTCACCTATCAGAGGGGCACTAGAGGGTTGTTTGCAGCAGCCAAGCGAGTATTATCTCCACCGAGGGTGGAAGGGGTCTTGCTTCCTTCATCAGCAGTACAGGTACAAGATAAGGGTAAGAGGCCAATACATGATGAGGGGCCTTCAGGAGGCCAGGATATAGACTTCATACTCATTGATGATGATTTGGGCTCACCAAGCTCAAAGCTGAGAGAGATTGTTCAGGAGCAGAAGGCAGAGATAAATAATTTGTCCGTCAAGTTGCAAAGATCCCAGTGGATAATCAACTACCTTGAGCAGAGAAACAAACATCTAGAAGATCAAAAAACTATCATGGAGCTACAAAACATACGTGAGAACCGGCAGGCTGCCAAAAGGAGCAAAACCGAGATGACATCCATTGAGCAAGAGATTGAGGCTGATCGTGAAACTTAGCTTGAAAGGGTAAATATTCATTTGGAAAAGATGTTGGAGAAGGCCAATAAAGAAAATAACATGTTGAGGCACATGGCTAATCATTATTGGGCAAGAAATCATGTTTGCAGGGCACGAATCAAAATCCTGAAGGCCAAGTTAAAGAAGGCCTCAAAGCATCGGAAAAGGCAAGATAGACTTCAGATTTTGGCCGAGGCTTCCTTGGCCCAGCATAGTACATGATGGAGGACACTCAGCCCAAATTTCAAGAAATTTGGGACATGTTTTGCAAATTTTGAACTTTTTGGCCTAAAAACATATTTTTCAGCTCTATGCGCCGCGCCACTTGGCGCGCGTTTTTGATGGGGGACTCCTCTTGGGGAAAACTTTACATTTTTGGATTTTTCATGGAAAATTATGCATGCCTACTTATGGCGAAGAGATTTTGACAAGTTTTTGGCTTCCAGAAGGGTCAAAAACACCCTAAAAATGATCTTTATGCCCCTTTTTGGACACACAGGAAGCAGTGTTGGGAGAACTCATTTTACGAGGGGAAAATGGAAGCCCAATTCTAGAATTCCACTTGTGTTGGAAAGTATATAGGAATACCTTTCCAGCAAGCCCACTTGGAGAAAATTTGGACATAGGGAGGGCCTTCAAAATCAGCTCCAAATTGGTGCGACGCATAGAGAAATCAGGGGCGGTGCATTGGGGATTTTTGCTCATTTTGGACTCAGTAACTGTGTTTTTCAGCTATTTTTTGAAATTTTGACTTTCTTTCTTCCAAATGTTAAAATCATGATGTAATTTGATGTAATTTGATGTATCTTGATGTAATTTTGTTAAATTTTTACTCATGGAGGTAGATTCATCCATCAAAAGGTGAATTGCAACTGAATGAATCAGTTTCCTATCTTATAGAGGCAAGTTGTTCCACTACCTATTTTCCAATTCTCAGTTTAGATCTTGTTGAAATAGCTCCTAAAATTGTGAGCTTGAACCCTAGAGCCTGGGAATGAGTTATTTTTTGTCTATATCTTGTGGTTTTTCAGTCATTAGCATGGTTGGACATTTGGGATTGCTTTGAGCATCATTGTACATTCATCTCTACAGTTTGGCAAAGGAATAGACTAGGGTTTGCAGCACTCCATGGGATTCATGTGGTACTTTTCTTTGACAGCGTGTTTCTCTCTGTTAATGTAAGTCTACTGGTGTTTTATGTATAGCATTTTCCCTCTTATTTCTTCTTAAGTTAAACAAACAAGGATAAAGGTGGAATTCATTAAAATTTGTAGCGCTCTACCTAGGGTTTGTTTAATTTTCTATGTTTTCAACTGTTTGAAGAGGATTCCTAAAGGTTTCTTTCCCTCTTCAACTCCTCACCAGTCTAAGCTATCCATTTCATTCAAAATTGAAGTGTCAAATCAATTGCCTACCTTGCCCCATCCAGATCTCTACAAAACTGGACCTCATTTCCCAGACCCAAAATCTGCCTTTCCCTTGATCCAAAAAACACCCCCAAAATCAAATAAAAACTCTTTTTCATATATACCTAGCCTAAAATCAGTCTTCATTCAAGTCATCTCAAGCCTCATTGATCATTTTTTGCTAAGATTGACCAGGAGAGAGCCCTCTTCGATCTGGTAGGGCTAGCTACCAGGTTAAGCGTGGTTTGATGTTACCCTAGACTCTGCCTTCCTCAGATTGAGGTATATTTAGGCCATTACATAAAAAATGACATGCATAACCAACATATACTCATGATAAACACATCCAACGTCAACACCATCAACTTTCACATGGTGACACAACTGCAACATGACCACCGCCATTCATACATAATAATTAAATATACCACAAGCATAAAGAAAAAATATGAAATCGACATGTATGCATGACCAACACACTAGCCATCCAATCGAAGGGGTGAACCATTCTCTGATACCACCCTGTAACACCCTCCTCCCACATTTACCCAAGGTAACTAGTCCACTAGAGTAAACATGTTACGAGAGGTTACTATGATGTGAGTCAACTCCCCATGTACAATTAAGGAAGTGGAACCAACAAAACACACCTAATATGACCTTCCTCCAGAGCTACCAACCCTTCAAGAGGAAACCCATCCTTTCATGTGCTTAACCCCTAAGAAATTATCATTTTTCTGATATGACTCTCATTCTCTCCCATGAAAAGTCATGCATGCAACTAAGGCCTTCCAGTCACTCCCACAACAAGGCATGCCAATGACTACGGACCTTTTTAGGCAATTATGGGTCAGCCACCCCGACTTCTAAGTCACTTTTTTAGGGCTAGGTCTTAGGCCTTTTCCATAAACTTCATGAAAATTATATAAATGAATAATAAAAATGGAATAAGGCTACTAAGCCAATCATCGGTACAAGTACTTGATCTGACCCCTACTAGCCATGACAAGAGTTTCATCAAACATGTCACAAATATGTAATCTACAGGTCATAACAACAAATTTTAGCATAGGGGTCTCATACTTATCTGAGATTTGTAAATAAACATGTATTCCTTATCACAATAGCTGAATTATCATCTATTAGGTCATATATTAATTATTCATTCAATTTCTAATAAAAACATGATAAGAGCCATACATCAAGTCTGGCATAAAACATACTCATAACTAGCATATAACCAGCAGAAATAACAAGGATATAACATCCATGAAAACTGCATATGAAAAAGTACATTTATACATGAAATACCAAAGCAAAATGAGCTATTATTAGTGAATTCATAAGCCAACCAAGTGAGGGACTTCCACGAATTACCTGACCATATATTGGGTTGAAAAAAATATTTCTTTCAACCAATCACCCCAGTGCCATATTCCAAGCATGAATGTTTGACTCACAGCAAAAACAACCATGTTTCTTTAGGCTTTACCACAATCCACCAAGGGATTCCTAGGCCCAAACAATAAACATACAATAAAAGGGTTTACAGCAATACCACCATACCAGTCTAGGGATCACTAGGCCTATACAAGCATGGATGCATCTAGATCTCTCCACCTACACCATGAGGAATTTTCTTCTCTCATAGTCTCTAGGCCTTACCATATATCCCACCATTCACCAATTGAGGATTCCTAGGCCTAATCGAGATTCCACCCTCTAGGCTCTACCATATATCCCTCCATTCACTGGTTGAGGATTCTTAGGCATATTCGAGGGAACACATCTCTAGCATTTACAGTATATCCCACCATTCACTATTCACGGGTTCTTGGGCCCACTAAGGTACAAAAAATTAGGCTTTACCGAAATCCCACCATATACTGGTTCAGGGATTTCTATGCCTCATGTTTTTCTTCAGAGGCCACCCAACTTAGTTTCAAAACCATTCAACAATCGAGCCTAACTAAAATGAGAGAACCCCTCACACCATGGTTATCTAGAGATGGAAAGGAAAGAGTAAAAATCACTATCACACATAAAAAAACCCA
This sequence comes from Pinus albicaulis, assembly GCA_034641835.2. NCBI lineage: Eukaryota > Viridiplantae > Streptophyta > Pinopsida > Pinales > Pinaceae > Pinus > Pinus albicaulis. The sequence goes on along the minus strand of CM076580.1, from coordinate 398,286,163 downwards.
TGCCAATGACAACAAGAGAACCAGATACACACGTGCATGTACCATGCATGAAAAATCTAGCAAGGAAATCACAAATGAAAATCGATACCTGCAATAAATCTCGTTATAGTCACTTGATACTGCTCTTCCTGACATAACATTTTCTTCCCTTTTCCTTCTTTTCTCTTCCTTTGATTTCCTTGATCCAATGCTAGAATGATCCAAAAATTCTCTAAATTTCCAAAAATGAGAGAGAGAGAGAGAGAGAGAGAGAGCTCTAAAACTGAACTAACAAAAAGCGGCAACTAATCCTCAAAATCCTTTTTATTAGTCAGGCCTCTATTTTCTTTGTTTTCCATTATTTTCCTTCATTTTCCTCTTCACATGCAACTTATGATGTTTCACCTTCCTTTTCTCCTAATTTCCATTATTTTCATAAATAAAATTCCAATTAATTCCTCTTTCCTTTCCAAAGCCTTTGCCATTGCCTTTTCCAATTTCCCTGGCCATAATAAACAAAATGAACACCCACTAAGATGTTTTTCCCAACATTCAACTTGGAATACATATCTAATGACCTTGGTTATTATTTTTCCTTTATTAACTTTATTACACGATTTTTTTAACCTGGGGTTGTTATAGTTAGGATAGGAGTAAGTCTTGCTGCATCTTAGTTCCCCTTACACATGCATTCTACCCTCACTCTTTGTAGTCTATGTTTGTTTTCTAAATTTTGGCTTGCATCCTCTTTTCAGTTCCCCCCATTTTCCTTGTCCTTTTTATTTTTATTTCTTGTTGTGTCGTGTATTTTATTTTCCGTTCTGTTAATCAAACTTTGCATCAAGGGTGTCCCATTTGGGCTCGAAAGACAATGGGAAAAATAGAAAAGGAATTTGTGACATTGCAACATTTGGCTAACCTTCATTCCTTATTCTCCATATTGGTTACACCTTTTAGTCGATGATGTTTTGACGTAAAATACAATCCTTACATAAGGAAATATGTGTGCCAAACCATGATATTCGTGTCTATTCAAGAAACCTCATGCCTACACTCAGTTCCTTATGATTCGGTGTTTCCTGTGTTGATCCAATATAGTAGAGAAGGAAAAAGGGAATATATAAACTAGAAAACCAATATCTGAGGTTTTATATATGCTTCTCTAAAGGAAAACCTCTTCTACTCTCAACAAGTCAGGATCCCTCTTCCGCCGATGAAATAAATAATTGTTGTTGAAGAACCCTATATAAAATAAATAATAAATGGTGAAATAAGAGAAAGGTTTCTTGCGCAGGGAGGTGAAGCAAGAAACTCCATCAAATTATTGTATGGGCTTGTTGGCAGCGGAACAATGTTTGTGTTCCTGAAGTGACTCCATTGGGGTACTATCCAGGCCTTCTAGCAACAGAGCAACACCAGAAATATATATATATATATATATATATATATATATATATATATATATATATATATATATATATATATATATATATATATATATATATATATATATACTAATCCTATTCCTCATGAATTCCATTACCCTTCTCCTGATTTGAAACATTGTGATATGGCCAGCTCTATGTTTGTATTCAGCAAGAAATGATAGAGGGAACTATGTTTATGCATGGGGTGATTGGGGAAACCAAAGTGATCTGAACGATGAATCAATACTCCCGGAAGAACTAGATCTTGAACGAAAGAATTCACCAAGGAAAATAAGTTGGAGTTCTACCAGTGTGTCATCAAGTGTTGTCGCTGCAAAAAAACCCCTCCAAAATTTTTCCTATACTTTAATTTTGGAACCTACTATGGATCTTGCAATTAGTCACTCCATAGTCACTTCTTGGTTAGTTGATACATTGTTAAGTCTTTGAGCTCCCTTCTTGGATTGTGAGTGTCAAAGTCACCTACTCACATATGCTCAAACCTAGAAAGCTTGAGCAAGCTTAGAAAAATCCACCAATATATTTCTTATGCAATTTTCAATTCATTTTGACAATCAATGTGCATTTTCATTGACAATCTCTCACTTATGGCTGCGTTTGTACTTCTATTTCGGTGAGCTTTTCAAACTGTCTCTTTTGCACACCTTCACTTTCACAAGTATCATTTTCATGTTTTCGACTGTCACTTTTTCTTGATTTCCCTTTAATTAGTGTCTTTTTCATGTTATATTTGCTCTTTCATTTGTTTCTTTCACTGTCATTTTCATATTGTAAGTGTCGTTCGTAATTTTTCTCTCATATAGAAAATGTCAACTTTTGGTATGGGAAGTGTCACCTATCATGTAAAGTAGAGTTTTGGCTTGTTTAAAATGGTAAATTTGGTGTTAATGACTTCTTCTAGTCATGCATACATATTTTACACTCATTTCCAAATTTTCAAGCACTATCACACAAGTGTCGTCACTATCATCACAAAGTGTATCTTTATTGTCACACTTAGATTAAGTTGTCGCAATGTTGTCGCATTGAGGAAAGTAAGATTTTCATATGTTTTGGGTGTCATGTGTTGCGTCTTCAAGTAATATAAGCGTGTGATCATGATCAAGTATTATTCCTATTCAGCTTCATTTTATTGATCCCACACTTATTCAAAACCAGGAAAACTCCCTAACTAGACCACTCAGCCTCATCTAGCCCTCCTAAACTGTGCATTGCACAATTTCAGTCCTCAAGCAACAACATTTCCTCTTTTAACTATGCAATGTGCCATATTTTCCTCCCATTCAGCCACAATTGTGCATTTTGCAGCGTTAAGCATCAAGCCTCCATCCTGACTCCTTGAACTACACAATCTATGAGATTGGTCTCCCTCCAGGACTATGCATTGGGAAACTTCAAACCTCAAGTCTCAAGCTTGAGATCTTAAGCCCCTCAACTGTGCAGTCCTTTGACTATGGTCATCTTGAACTACGTATTGCACAATATAAAGCCTCAATCATGAACCTTTTCCTTTGGAACTGCGCAATCCCTGAATCAATCAGTCAATGAGTTAGCATTTACAGCCATAAAAAGTGATTTCATGGAGCATGTTAGATTAGGGGTTTTTTGGACCGATGTTATCTTTTCATGAATGGTTTTCAATTGTAGGTAATTTATCTTATCATGACAGTATGGTGATGGAGGAAATGAAGAAGGTGACCATGCTAGAAAGCACCTATGGAGATAAAAAAGAGTAGATGATCATCAAGCGAGAAGATGAAGGAACACAAGATTACAGAAAAAGATAGAAGATCAATATCACATTGAAAACTCCTTATCTTATAGTCATGAGGAGGAAAAAGAAGAACATACACTATTTCTCAAGAAGAATCAAAGATAATAGCAACAAAGAGTGACTAGACATTGACATGTCATCATGTAGCCCATGTCATAAGTGTCATGTCATGTCATGTCATGAGTCATCATGTGCCACATCATTTGTGGATTATGTAAATTATATATTTGAAAATGTAATGAAAACTCGAATTCCAAAAGTCATCCATGTAATGTGAAACTTCATGTGGGAGTCGAAAGGTCATAGATGATCATGATTTATGCAAGAATGCAACATCATACACATATACTGATAAATACAAAGATGTAGTGGAAATAATACTTCATTTCATTAATATCAAAGAACTGAAATTTTTTATAAACATGATGGAAATAAACTAGCTAGGGCGCTGGTAGCTTATCTCTAAGAAGAGACGTGGTGGCTGTAGGCCTCCCCACCATGTTACAATGAGGCTCGAGGGCCTAATTATTATTGAGAAACAATAGAAAACCCTAAACATCCAAAAACCTAACCCTAGGAGATGAAGCGACAAAACTATGGGTGCCATTTGGGTAAATTGGTACATCAACTTCCCGGTGACGTAATTTTGGCATACGATCTCTGTTTGACTGCATCATACATTGTTAGAAAATTCTATCAAAGGAATGCAAATTTTTGTGTGATAAACATAGAAATTACTCACAATTTTTTCCCATTTTTCCCAAAAAAACGTTGTTTAGGGCCTCAAAATGGCTCCGGAAGTTCACGACCCGAAAAACTGCTAAAAATAGTAAACTATACTACAGTTAAGGAAACTAAAAAACTAGAAGAAAAAATGGTGGGGCCCCAAGTGGAATAGGCAGGTAGCCACCATTATCGACCTGGATCATTCCTCCCCCCTTAGGAAGCAATCATCCCCATTGTGCTGAGTTTCTCCATGAGATGAGGAAACTTTTGCTGAACTTGGTCTCGGGTGAACCACTTGCCTTGGTGCAGGAGTTGGCCAGCTTTGACAACACGATAAAGTTGGATCCTCTGCTAGCGAGTCTTCTTGATTTTCATGTCCATGATACAATCTGTGGTGGCCTATTCCATGCAGTATAGGTTTAACTCTGTTAGTGTGAGTTGTTCTGCAATGTCGGAGGTGTCCAGTAGAGGGGGGAAGTAGGGCCGAAGGCAATCCACATTGAATACTAGGTGTAGACCAAAGAACGGTGGAATACTAAGCTCAAAAGAATTGGTCCCTATAGCCTTGGTGATGGTTTTTGGCCCATATCGAAGTAGGAAAAGATTGCGGTGGGGTCCAATGAGGCGCTCCTTATGTAAATGTAGCCACACTTTATCGCCCACCTAGAATTTGTGTGGCACCTGATGTTGATCATGTCATTTCTTGTACTTAGTATTGGCTCTATCCAATATGTCATGAAACTATCGATAGATGTGTTGAATGTGCTTAATGAAGTTGTTCGCTTTTTCAGCTTCAGACTGGACATTAGCCGAATCGGCTTGAGTAGCCACAAATGGCATGGCTATGTCAATGTGACATAGTGGATGGAATCCCAAGCCCACTTGAAAGGGGAAGTGTCTAGTTGAGCTGTGGAGAGCTCGGTTATAACTGTGTTTTACATAGTGAAGGATCTCATCCCATGTGCATGGATTCTTTGAATTGTACATGCACAGAATGTGTACAATCATCCTGTTGATGACCTCTGTCTGGCCATCAGTTTGGGGATGGAAAGATGAGGAATTGGTGAGCTTGGTGTCCAACATAGACCATAGGTATTTCATATATGTGGTATGCATAACAACATATAAACACTGACATGCATAACTAATGCATAACCAACATATACTAATGATAAACACATCCAACATCAACACCATCAACTTTCACATGGTGACACAACTGCAACATGACCACCGCCATGCATACATAATAAGGACATATACCACAAGCATAAAGAAAAAATATGCAATCGACATGTATGCATGACCAACACACCGCCCATCTAGTTCAAGGGGTGAACCATTCTCTGATACCACCTTGTAACACCCTCCTCCCACATTTAGCCAAGCTAACTAGTCCACTGGAGTAAACATGTGACGAGAGGATACTATGATGTGATTAAACTCCCCATGTATGGTTAAGGAAGTGGAACCGAAAAACTAAACCCAATCTGACCTTCCTCATGAGCTACCAACCCTTCAGGAGGCAACCCACCCTTCCATGTGCTTAACCCCTAAGACAAATTATCATTTTACTGATATGAACCCTCATTCTCTCACATGACAAGCCATGCATGCAACTGAGGCCTTCCAGTCACTCCCACAACAAGGCATGCTAATGACTGTGGACCTTTTCACGCAGTTATGAGCTAGCCACCCTGGCTTCTGAGTCAATTTTTCAGGGCTAGGTCTTAGGCCTCTACCATAAACTTCATGAAAATTATATAAATGAATAATAAAATGGAATAAGGCTACTAATCCAATAATTGGTACAAGTACTCGATCTAACCCCTACTAGTCATGACAAGAATTTCATCAAACATGTCACAAATATGTAATCTACAAGTCATAACAACAAATTTGAGAATAGGGGTCTCGTACTTATCTGAGATTTGTAAAGAAAAATTTATTCCTTATCACAATATTTGAATTATCATCTATTAGGTCATATATTCATTATTCATTCAGTTTCTAATCAAAACATGATAAGAGCCATACATCAAGTCTGACATAAAACATACTCATAACTAGCATGTAACCAACAGAAATAACAAGGATATAACATCCATGAAAACTACATATGAAAAAGTAAATTTATACATGAAATACCAAAGCAGAATGAGCTATTATTAGTGAATTCATAAGCCAACCAAGTGAGGGACTTCCACGAATGACCTAACCATAGATTGGGTTGACCCAAATATTTCTTTCAACCAATCACCCTAGTGGCATATTCCAAGCATGAATGTTGGACTCACAAAAGAAACGACCATGTCTCCTTAGTCTTTACCACAATCCATTAATGGAATCCTAGGCCCAAACAATTAACATACAATAACAGGGTTTACAGCAATACCATCATATACCGATCTAGGGATCACTAGGCCTATACAAGCATGGATGCCTCTAGATCTCTCCATATACGCCATGAGGAATCTTCTTCTCTCATAGTCTCTAGGCTTTACAATATATCCCACCATTCACTAGTTGAGAATTCCTAGGCCTAATAGAGATTCCACCTTCTAGGATTTACCATATATCCCTCCATTCACTGGTCGAGGATTCCCGTATATCCCTCCATTCACTAGTCGAGGATTCCTGGGCCTAGTCGAGGGAAGACACCTCTAGGATTTATGGTATATCCCACCATTCACTATTCACGGATTATTAGGCCCACTGAGGTACAAAAAAATAGGCTTTACCACAATCCCACCATATACTGGTCCAGGGATTTCTATGCCTCGTGCTCTTCTTTAGAGACCACCCCACTTATTTTGAAACCATTCGACAATCAAGCTTAACCAACATGACTGAATTGGGAACCCCTCACACCATGGTTATCTAGAAATTGAAAGGAAAGAGTAAAAATTACAATCACACATAAAAAATCCCATCCCAATGACAACAAGAGAACCAGATACACACATGCATGTACCATGCATGCAAAATATAGCAAGGAAATCACAAATTAAAATTGATACCTACAATAAATCTCGCTATAGTCGCTTGATACTACTCTTCCTGACATCATATTTTCTTCCCTTTTCCTTCTTTGCTCTTCCTTTTATTTCCTTGATCCAATGCTAGAATGATCCAAACATTCTCTAAGTGTCCAAAAATGAGAGAGAGAGAGAGAGATCCAAAATTGAACTGAAAAAAATGACAAACTGATCCTCGAAAGCCTTTTTATCAGTGAGGCCTCTATTTTCTTCATTTTCCATTAGTTTACTTCATTTTCCTCTTCACGTGCAACTTATGACGTTTCAACTTCCATTTCTCCTAATTTCCATTATTTTCATAAATAAAATGCCAATTAATGCCTCTTTCCTTTCCAAAGCCTTTACCATTGCCTTTGTCAATTTCCCTGGCCATAATAAATCAAATGAACACACACTAAGATATTTTTCCTAACATTCAACTTGGAATACATATGTGATGACCTTGGTTATTATTTTTCCTTTATTAACTTTCTTAAATGTTTTTTTTAACCAGGGGCTGTTATAGTTAGGAGTAAGCCTTGCCGCATCTTAATTTCCCTTAGACATGCATTCTACCCTCACTCTTTGTAGTCTTCGTTTATTTTATAACTTTTGGCTTGCATCCTCTTTTCAGTTCCCCCCATTTTCCTTGTCCTTTTTATTTTTATTTCTTGTCATGTTGTGTATTTTATTTTCCATTCTATTAATCAAACCTTGCATCAAGGGTGTCCCATTTGGGCTCGAAAGACAATGGGAAAAATAGAAAGGGGATTTGTGACACTGCAACATTTGGCTAACCTTCATTCCTTCTTCTCCGTATTGGTTGCACCTTTTGGTCAATGATGTTTTGATGTAAAATACAGTCCTTGCATAAGGAAATCTTTGTGTCAAACCATGATATCCGTGTCTATTCAAGAAACCTCATGCCTACACTCAGTTCTTTATGATTTCATGTTTCTCGTGCTGATCCAATAAAGTAGAGAAGGATAAAGGGAATATATAAACTAGAAAACCAATATCTGAGGTTTTATATATGCTTCTCTAAAGGAAAAACCTTTTCTACTCTCAATAAGTCGGGATCCCTCTTCCGCCCATGAAATAAATAAAATAAGTGTTGTTGAACAATCCTATATAAAATAAATAATAAAGGGTGAAATAAGAGAAAGGCTTCATGTGCAAGGAGGTGAAGCAAGAAACTCCACTAAGGTATTGTATAGGATCACTCGCAGCAGAGAAATTTTTGTGTTCCTAAAGTGACTCCGTCTGTAATATTCCAAAATTGGAACAGCTCAGCAAGCCTGTTGAAATAACGCACTCCTGAGAATTCTGTGCATATAAATGAGTTTTCAGCTCCTGGATCCCTTAGATCAACTCATCTAATATCTAAATCCAAAATGAGGGAAAAAAAAAATCAAATTAGGTGGGTTAAACAGATCTCCCACAAACTAGTCTAGCTGAAAAACACCCAAAGAGAAGGGCTATAGCAATATGAAAAGGACTACTTCAGAAATCACACGGATCCACTGAAGCATAGTAATAGGCTGATATAGAGGTTTAGAAATCATATGCATAACAGAAAATCAGAAGTACATTACAGCCCATACATTTTACAAGAGAAAGAGTAAGACAATACATGAAAAATCCTCAGAAATGAAGTGCTATAGCCATGGAAAAAGTCTGCATAAACTCAACAGCGTTATTTTATTGAGGCTGAAGTAGCAGTATATGAAAACTTAGATCTAGATCAGATCTATGCATAAAAATATATATCAAATTCAGATCTTTGTACAAGAAGAACTCATCTATACATTCCCCTTAGGGTTTTGTGCAAAACATGAAGCACAGAGAGTAGATCTGAGATCTAAAGTTACAGATATGCAGAAATATTTAGAAATTTCTGAAGCATACAATAGGATAGCAGATCATATATGAAAAAAACATGGATTGGGTGGCCAATCCATGGATCACCACAGTGAGAGCAAGAATCCTAACATTGGAGACCTCTCCTCCAAAATGCAGACAAAACACCCTACAACTGCAACTCTGCAAATAATGCTATCCAGGGAGAGAAACAACATTGTAGGCTCTAAGAATGCTTTGGCCTAATGGCAAGGTCTAGATCTGAAGCTCAATCAGCTAATGCACTCTTCCAAGAGGTTAAAATGTTGGGTATGTGTTATATTCTTTCCACGACTAATCATGCGTGGGGGGGTAAGATGGGGGGCGATAGCCCCCGCTTTGTGATGTGCGCGGGTCACAGGGGGGTGGTAGCCCCCCCTTTCGGGGTCCGGGGCAGCACCCCGATGAAAATTTTTGGTCCTTAATTTCCGGTGGGCGGTCCGCGCCCATGGTTTTGTGCATGGTTTTGCACATGGTTTTGGGGTACGATGGTTTTCGGCCCCTGGTATTTTGCAGATCCAGTCAAGGGAACTACGATTATGATCTAATATAGGGTTAATGGATTAGGGTTTATGTATGCTTCGGCATGTATATATATGTGTTGTAACACTAAAAGGAATATAATGAAATATCATGCTGGTCATCTCGATTTGGGATCCAGGGGAAAATCTCTGTGTTTATCTATTTTATGTTTTATGTTCTCGCTATTGTTTATTTTCTGTTATAAGATTCGTGTGTAGATAATTTATGTTTAGGGTTAAAACCTACATTTGATATCAGAGCGGTTTCGGCTTCAAGGGGACGCCTTTTCTACTGAGGGGTTTTCTTTGCTTGGGCCTGAGGTAGAACCTATTTAGTGGGAGATCTGAGGGATCGATTCTTGCGGTGAAAGAAGATGGCGAGCGGCGGAAAGATAGATATCGAGAAATTTAATGGTCATATTTTTGAGTTGTGGAAGCTCAAGATGGAGGATCTGCTGGTGGATAAAGATCAGTGGATCGCGGTAGATCCAGGTACTAAACCAATGGCAATGTCAGATGAAGAGTGGAAGAAACTGGATCAAAAGGCTAAGAGCACAATATGATTGTGTGTCTTAGATTCAGTATTGTTGAATGTATCTGGGGAATCTACGACGAAGAATTTGTGGGAAAAACTTGGGACTTTGTACCAATCTGAGTCTCTGATGAATAAATTGTTCCTGCATAAAAAGTTGTATAACCTAAGGATGAAGGATGGAGACTCAGTGACAAAGCATCTGAACGCCTTCAATACTGTGGTAAGTCAGCTGTCATCTGTTGATATTAAAATCTCAGATGAAGATAAGTGCATCAATTTGTTGTGTTCTCTACCAGACTTGTGGGATAGTCTGGTTATTGCAATAGGTAGAAATAAAACTACCTTGAATTTTGATGGCATTGTCTCAGCCTTGTTGTTGGAGGAAATGAGACAGAGAAATATGGAGGGCTAGAATGGAGATGCCTTATCTGTACGAGGAAGGTCCCAAAAAAAAATAAGAATAAGGTTTCGAGTGGGAGATATAAATCTAAAGGGAGATCTAAATATCATAGAAATTTTTTAAAGGTATGATGGAAATGCGAAAAGGAAGGGCACTACAAAAGGGAGTGCATATCTAAAGTTCCTAAGAAAGGAAAGGGATTTGATGATGCTCCTTCTGCAGAGGAAAAAACCACCTCGGATGAAGGTGGGGATGTGTATTTGGCTTCTTCTTCAAATACACATGTAGATCATGAGTCATGGTTGATTGACTCAGGTGCATCCTTTCACTTCACTCCCCATCGGGAGTGGTTTTGTGAGTATGAGAAATATGATGGTGGTGATGTCTTCCTAGGGGATGATAGGAAGGCCATAATCATCGGACGTGGGAAGGTCAAGCTGAAGCTGCAAGGTGGAAGGATTAGAACACTTCCTGGTGTTTTTCATATTCCTGCATTATCCATAAATCTAATTTCTGTAAGTAAGATGGATGATGCAGATGTAAAAACAGTGTTCAAGAAAGATGCCTGCAAGATGGTTCGGGGAGCACTGGTATTAATGTGGGGAGTTCGGACTGGAACTCTGTACAAGCTAAAAGGTAGCACTTTTATTGGTGGGTGTAACAGTTCTGTGGTTCTTGAAAGTGGAGCAGAAAGCCTAGCTGTCTCTAGAGAAAAGACCATGCTATGGCATTAAAGGCTTGGACATATTGGAGAGAAGGGCCTTCAGATACTGCATAGAAATGGTATGGTATAAGATATGTCTAATTACTCTTTGGATTTCAGTTTCTATGAACATTTTGTATATGGGAAGCAGAATCGGGTGAGCTTTCCTTCTGGTGCTAAGAGGGTGAACAAGATATTAGAACTTGTGCACAATGATGTGTTTGGACCTATGTCAGTTCCATCACTGGGAAAGTTTGTGTACTTGTTTCATTCATAGATGACTTCTCAAGGAATACATGGATATATTTCTTGAGGAAGAAATATGAGGTCTTTGACATATTTAAAGAATTTAAGGCTCTGGTGGAAAACCAGACAAAGAAGAAGATAAAGGCACCGAGGACAGATAATGGTGGGGATTTTTGCAAAAAGGAATTTGAAGAGTTCTGTAAGAAGTGTGGTATAGCATGGTAGAAGACTACTCCATACACACCTCAGCAAAACAGAGTTGTAGAAAGAATGAATAGAACAGTGATGAAAAAGGAAATAAGCATGCTCAGTGGTACCGGGTTAGGACAAGAATTCTGGGCAAAGGAAGTGGAGACTACATGCTACCTGGTTAACAGATCACCTTCATCAGTGTTGGAGGATAAGAATCCACATGAGGTATGGACTGGTAAGAAACCCTCTCTTTCACATCTAAGGGTATTTGGATGTGATACATATGTACATGTTCCAAAGCAGAAAAGGACCAATTTGGATAATAAATCTGAAAGGTGCATCTTTAATGGGTATAAGGATGGTTTAAAGGGTTACAAGCTTTGGAACCCAGAAACAAGGAAGGTTGTGTACAGCCAAGATGTGGTGTTTAGAGAAGTGAAAGATGTTGTTAAACATGAAGTCCTACCGCAGAGGCCAGTTTAGGCTAAAACAGTGATGAATTAGACTCTACAACGAGAAGAAGACTCGAGGAAGAAGATGAAGAGCCACAAACTCTGGCTAGCTGAAGATCGATTCGGGAAAAGGAAAAGGTATAGTACATCCTGCTACTACCGATGGAGGTTTCTCTTTCGCTTCCTCAGCGAGTATTGATCCCACGAGGAACTATCGAGGAGGTAGTAGATTCGGAAGTATGGAAAACTGCGGGAAGGAGGCCATGGTTGATTGCCACTCATGCCACCATCGTCACATTTGCTCCAAAGAGGTTGCATTTGGAAGGGAAGCCCATCGGAGAAAATGGCAAAATGGAGTGTTTAAGAAGAAGATGAATGTAGAAGGAAAGGTGGAGAAATAAAAAGCTCGGTTGGTAGCAAAAGGTTATTCTTAGGTGTCGGGAATTGATTTTGGTGATATTTTTTCTCCTGTTGCCAAAGTTACTTCTATTAGATTACTTTTATCTGTTGCTGCTGCATTTTATTTTGATATAGAATAGATGGATGTGAAGACAACATTTCTTCACGAGGATCTAGAAGAGGAGATCTACATGAAGCAACCCGAAGGCTTTATGGTGAAGGGTAAGAAATATCTGGTATGCAGGTTGAAGAAGTCTCTATATAGGTTAAAATAGTCACCAAGGATGTGGTATTAGAAATTTGATACCTATATACGGGGACTTGGCTTCACCAGAAGCAAGGAGGATCATTGTTTTTATTTTAAATTAATTGGTGACCGTGTTATTTATTTGGTCTTGTATGTGGATGATATGTTGTTGATTGGAAATGACAAAGAAATTATCCAGATTTGAGAACCCATTATTCTCCCAAATTCGACATGAAGGATCTTGGTGCTGCAAGCTATATTTTGGGCATGGAAATTAAGAGAGATCGGGCAAAGAGGAAGCTCTGGTTAAACCAGAGGAAGTATGTCAAGACTATATTGCAGAGGTTCAATATGCAGGATATTAAACCAGTGAATGTTCCTATTCCTATGGGTATAAAGTTGTATGTTGAATAGTGTCCCAAGACACAAGAAAAAGAGGAGGATATGTCTCGTGTTCCATATGCAAGTGCAGTGGGTAGCCTAATGTATGCAATGGTCTGAACTAGACTAGACATTGCACATGTAGTGGGAGTATTGAGCAGGTTTATGTCAAACCTAGGGAAGGAGCATTGGACAATAGTGAAGTGGGTTTTTAGATATTTACTTTTAGTGATTGTAGCGAGTGCAGAAGGTGAAGTTGAAGCAATATTTGGACATTCATGGATTTGTTGATATCACAGGGCGCGGAATGGACCGAAAGATCTACAAGTAGGTTATGTTCATTTACCATGCTATTTAGAAACCATGATCACTTGGATGAATAAAAAACGTTTTGTAGCTCTTTCAACGTGACGGAATACATGGACCGCTCGTATACGAAAAGAAGCGATTTAGTTACCAGAAGATTATTGTTGTTCAAAGTAGAGTTGGTGCGACCAAATATAAGGATATCATGGTAATAAGGTGCAATCTCTTCGCTAAATTTTATCATTCAGATAAAGCACATGATGTTCAATATCACATTATTGAAGATATGAATTTAGCTAAATAGTATTCTTTGATAAAGGTGGACACTTTGAAGAATATTTATGGATACATTGACAATCGCAGAGCATAGAAAAGTTCTCTTGGTATGAATCCTTAAACAGGTGTTGAAGAATTAGGCCAATGACTAAGCTCTTGTGCCTAACGGAAAAACAAAAGTAGGAAGATATTGGGTATGTGTGTCTTTTCCCACGACTAATGTCACACTTCTTTGATTTTGGTCCTTAATTTCCGGTGGGCGGTCCATGCCCATGGTTTTGTGCATGGTTTTGCACATGGTTTTGGGGTACGATGGTTTTCGGCCCCTGGTATTTTGTAGATCCAGTCAAGGGAACTATGGTTATGATCTAATCCAGGGTTAATGGATTAGGGTTTATGTATGCTTTGGCATGTATATATATGTGTTGTAACACTAAAAGGAATATAATGAAATATCAAGCTCAACGTCCCAATTTGGGATCCAAGGGAAATATCTGTGTTTATCTGTTTTATGTTTTATGCTCTCGCTATTGTTTATTTTCTGTTATAAGATTTGTGTGTAGATAATTTCTATTCAGGGTTAAAACCTACATAAAAGACACACTCACTGAGAAGAGGCACCAAAAAATTCTAGATCTAAGAAGATCTAGTGTTCCAATTGCTGCAACTCATAAGGACAGCTCAACCCTCAACAGGAGCAACGTTGTAGGTGTAAAGTGAAGCTTGGCCCAATCCTGATAGTGGAAAAGTTAGAACAAATCTCCTCCAAGAGCTGCTCAAGGAAGGAGGTGGGATTCCTAAATAGGAAAACCCCCAATGAGGGATGTCTCAGCAGACAAAACCTTCAGAAAATAATATCTTGAACAACCCTTTCATGCTGCCCTCCTCTTCCTTTTATAAGATTTGATTCTTGTCAAAACCCTAATCCGCTTCATTAGTTTAACCTCTTTCACATGTAGATTCTCCTTCTAAAACTGCGCTGTCCCTCTAGGAGGTTCAATGCATCTAGATTGCACTGTTGATATGGTCATGGTTGACTTGGTCAAGTGATCAACCTCTTTCACACTCAAGGTGGCTTCATCTTAACTAGTTAGCTTGATTTTCATTCACATTGAGCTGTCTTTATTTAGGACCCACTCTTTGAGAATAAATGTTGTTGACTTGGTCAAACTTGACCTTGTCCACATAGTTTAGACATTGTTCACCCATGTGGATGCTTGATCGAGTTATTTCATGATTCCTTTTCACACTATGAGGGATTTTTATTCATACTTGAGCAATTTATGAGCCTCCTTGCCCACTTATTCATCCCTCTATATTTTAAAAGAAAAATTAATATTCCTATTAGCTGTAAGCTAATTTAGGAATATTACACCGTCGGGGTACTCTGCAGGCCTTCTGGCAGCAGAGCAACACCATAAATAAGAAAATATACTTTGAATACCTATTCCTCATGAATTCCATTACCCTTCTCCCAATTCAAAACATTGCATTATAGCCAGCTCTATGTTTGTATTCAAGCAAGAAAGGACAAAGGGAACTATGTTTATGCATGGGGTAATTGGGGAAACCAAAGTGATCTGAACAATGAATCAATACTCCCTAAATAAATAGACCTTGAACAAAATAATTCACCAAGGAAGAGAAGTTGGAGTTCTACCAGTGTGTCGTCAAGTGTTTTTTCTATGACAAAACCCCTCCAAAATTTTTCCTATACTTGAATTTTGGAGCCTACTATGGATCTTGCAACCAATCACTCTGTAGTCACTTCTTGGTTAGTTGATACATTGTTAAGTATTTGAGCTCCCTGCTTGGATTGTGAGTGTCAAAGTCACCTAGTCACACATACTCAAACCTAGAAAGTTTGAGTAGGCTTAGAAAAATCCACCAATATAGTTCTTATGCGATGTTCAATTCATTTTGAAAATCAATGTGCATTGTCATTGACAATCTCTCACTTATGGTTGCGTTTGTACTTCTGTTTCAGTGATTTTTTCAAATTGTCTCTTTTGCACACCTTGACTTTCACAGTTATCATTTTCATGTTTTCGACTATTGCTTTTGCTTGATTTCACTTTAATTAATGTCTTTTTCATGTTATATTCTCTCTGGCATGAGTTTCTTTCACTATCATTTTCATATTGTAAGTGTCGTTCGTAATTTTTCTCTCATATAGAAAATATCATCTTCTGCTATGGGAATAGTCACCTATCATGTAAAGCGGAGTTTTGGCTTGTTTAAAATGGGAAATTTGGTGTTAATGACTTATTATAGTCATGTATACATATTTTACACTCATTTCCAAAGTTTCAAGCACTATCACATAAGTGTTGTCACTATCTTCGCAAAGTGTATATTTATTGTCACACTTAGATTAAGCTGTCGCAATGTTGTCACATTGAGGAAAGTAAGATGTTCATATGTTCTGGGTGTCATGTGTTGTGTCTTCAAGTAATCTATGTGAGTGATCATGCTCAATTATTAGTCCCATTCAGCTTCATCTTATTGATCCCACACTTAGTCAAAACTAGGAAAAATCCCTGACCAGGTCACTCAGCCTCATCTAGCCCTCCTAAACTGTGCATTGCAAAATTTCAGTCCTCAAGCGGCAAAATTTCCTCTTTGAACTATGCAATGTGCCATATTTTCCTCCGATTCAACCACAATTGTGCATTTTGCAGTGTTAAGCATCAAGCCTCCATACTAACTCCTTGAACTGTACAATCTATGAGATTGGTCTCCCTCCAAGACTATGCATTGGGAAACTTCAAACCTCAAGTCTCAAGCTTGAGCTCTTGAGCCCCTCAACTGGGCAGTCCTTTGACCATGGTCATCTTTAACTACGTATTTCACAATATAAAGCCTCAATCCTGAATCTTTTCCTTTGGAACTGCACAATCCCTGAGTCAATTAGTTAACGAGTTAGCATTTCCAACCCTAACAAGTGATTTCATGGAGCATGTTAGATTAGGGGTTTTTTGGATTGATGTCATCTTATCATGAATGGTTTTCAGTTGTAAGTAATTTATATTATCATGACAAGATGGTAATGGAGGAAACGAAGAAGGTGGCCATGCGAGAAAGCACCTATGGAGATTAAAAGAGTAGATGATCATCAAGCGAGAAGATGAAGAAACAACAGATTACAAAAAAAGACTAAAGATCAATATCACATTGAAAACTCCTTATCTTAAAGTCACGAGGAAAAAGAAGAAAATGCACTATCTCTCAAGAAGACTCAAAGATAGTAGCAACAAAGAGTGACTGGACATTTCCATGTCATCATGCAGCCCATGTCATAAGTGTCATGTCATGTCATGTCATGAGTCATCATGTGCCACATCATTTGTGGATTATGCAAGCTATATATTGGAAAATGTAATGGAAATTGGAATTCCAAGGGCCATCCATGTAATGTGAAAATTCATGTGGGAGTCGAAAGGTCATAGATGATCATGATTTATTTAGGAATGCAACATCATACACATATACCATAAATACAAAGATGCATTGGAAATAACACTTCATTTCATTAATATCAAAGAACTGAAATTTTTTTATAGACAGGATGGAAATAAACTAGCTAGGGCACTGGTAGCTTATCTGTGAGAAGAGATGTGGTGGCTACAGGCCTCTCCACCATGTTAAAATGAGACTCGAGGACCTATTTATTATTGAGAAACAATGGAAAACCCTAAACATCCAAAAATCTAACACTAGGAGATGAAGCACCAAAACTATGGCCCACGTTTAGGTATAGATCAACTTCCCAGGGACGTAACTTTGGCATACGATCTTTTTTTGACGCGCATCATACCTCATTAGAAAATTATGTCAGAGGACTACAACTTTTGATGTGAGAAACATAGAAGGTACTTCCATGCTACACTCGTTTTTCCCCAAAAAACGTCATTTAGGGCCTCAAAACGGCTCCGAAATTTTAGGACCCGAAAAAATGTTAAAAATAGTAAACTGTGCTACAATTAAGGAAACTGAAAAACTGGAAGAAACAATGGTGGGGCCTCAAGTGGAATAGGTGGGTAGCCACCAATAGCCACCTGTATCATTCCTCCCCCCTTAGGAAGAAATCTTCCCCATTGCATTGAGTTTCTCCATGAGATGAGGAAACTTCTACTAAACTTGGTCCCGGGTGAACCACTTGCCTTGATGCAGGAGATGGCCAGCTTTGACAACCCAATAAATTTGGATCTTCTGCTAGCGAGTCTTCATGATTTGCATGTCCATGATACAATCTATGGTGGCCTATTCCATGCAATATAGGTTTAACTCTGTTGGTGTGAGTTTTTTTTCAATGTCGGAGGTGTCCAGTAGAGGTGGGAAGTAGGGCCGAAGGTAGTCCACATTGAATACTAGGTGTATACCAAGGAATGGTGGAATACTGAGCTCGAATTCATTGGTCCCTACAGCCTTGGTGATGGATTTTGGCCCATATAGGAGTAGGCAAAGCTTGCGGTGGGGTCCAATGAGGCACTCCTTCTGTAAATGTAGCCACACTTTGTCGCCCACCTGGAAGTTGTGTGGCACCCGATGTTGATCATGTCATTTCTTGTACTTAGCATTGGCTTTTTCCAATATGTCATGAAACTATTGGCATATGTGTTGAATGCGCTCAATAAAGTTGTTCGCTTTGTCAACTTCAGACTGGACATGAGCTAAATGGGCTTGAGTAGCCAAAAATAGCATGGCTATGTCAATGGGACATAGTGGCTGGAATCCCAAGCCCATTTGAAAGGGGAAGTGTTTGGTTGAGCTGTGGAGAGCTCGATTATAACTGTGTTTTACATAGGGAAGGCTCTCATCCCATGTGCGTGGATGCTTTGAATTGTACATGCGTAGAATGTGTACAATCATCTTGTTGACGACCTCTGTCTGGCCATCAGTTTGGGGAGGGAAAGCTGAGGAATTGGTGTGCTTGGTGTCCAACATAGACCATAGGATGGAACAAAATATGTCGGGGAACCTGTTGTCCCGATCTAGGATGATAGACTGTGGGATCCCAAAGTGCATGCACACTCGTTCAAAGAAGAGTTTAATAGTGGCTTCTTTTGTGATATTCTTCTTGCAGGTTGCCATAATGGGCATCTTAGAAAATTTCTTGACGACCATGAAAACACAGTCGTTTCCATGCTTAGTAGAAGGAAGACCCGACATGTAATCCATGGATATGGATTCCCAAGGTCGACTAGGGTTAGGTAGCGGGGTGTAGAGGCCTTGCTTCTTGATGATCGGTTTGGAAATGGCATAAGCCGTGCAGGATCTGATGTACTTTCCAATATCCTGTCAAAGGTTTGACTAATAGAAATACTTTTGCAGTACTGCCACTATTTTCTCGACCTCGAAATTCCCAGCGAATCGACTGTAGTGCGCTTCGCAAATCATCTTTGCATGCTCGCTTAAAGGAACACAAAGGAGTCCTAGGTGACATAGCAGTGCATCTTGGAGGTGAAAATTTGGAACTTGCGTACCCTCCAAGAGTGTCTTTTATGTGTGGTTGAATTCTGGATTTCTCTTGTAGAGAAACGACCAATCAAAATTCTCGTGCCCACAAAAATTGAGAATGGTAGTTAGCACTACGATCAATGGTCAGTTGAGGTAGTTTGAAACATTATTGTTGTTGCCCTTATTGTACTTGATGTTCAAATGAAACTGTTTCATATATGTGGACTACTTCTCATGGCGATCATTTTGCAACTTCCCTTGTGTCTATATGAACTGCAGGGGTCGGTGATCTGTGTGGATGACTGTTTCCTTCCCCAAAATGTAATGCTTCCATTGTCGACAAGCCTACACAATGGAATACATTTCTTTGTCATAAGTGGGATACTTGTGGATTGTGTCGGATAGTGTCTCACTGTGATATGCCACTGGATGCCCCTATTGAGTAAGAAATTACCCAATAGAATATTCAAAGGTATGTGTCTCGATCTCAAATGCTTGTTGCAACTCTAGTAATGTGAGCACTAGGGAAGAGTAGAGGCGATGTTTCAATTCTACGAATGACTTCTGTTGAGATTCAGATCAAAAGAATTTTTCTTTCGCTCCAACCTTGGTGACCTGAATCAAGGGCCAAGTGATATGAGAGAATCCCAACACGAACCTGCAGTAGAAATTAGAAAGACCCAAAAACTGTGAAGCTCTGTTAGAGTGGTCGGGGTTGGCCAATCCCGAATGAATTGGATCTTAGTTGGATTCACATGCACCCCTCATTCATCAATAATGTATCCCAGATACTGAACCTGGGTCATGCCAAAAGTGCACTTCTCCAAATTGGCACACAACTTGTGTTTTCGTAGTGTTAGGAGGACTTGTCGAATGTGGAGGAGGTGCTCTTCCCAAGTTTGGCTAAATATCAAGACGTCATCCAAGTACACTACTACAAATGAGTTGGTGAATGGCCGCAAGATGTCGTCCATCAACCTCATGAAGATTACAGGAGCATTCGTCAACCCGAAAGGCATGACCAACCATTCAAAAAGGCATTCCTTGGCTTTGAAGGTAGTATTCCTCACATCGAAGGGTTCGATTGGTACCTGGTCATACCCGAACTTCAAGTCAATCTTGCTAAAATATTTCGCCCCTTTAATTTGGTCGAAAAGGTCATCAATCCATGGGATCAGGTAACTATTCCAGACAGTGATCTTGTTCAGTGCCCGATAGTCAATAAACAGTCTCCAAGTCCCATCCTTCTTCTACACCAACACGATCGAGCTCCCACAAGGCGATGAACTTGGGTGGATGAGACCTTTCTGCAACAAATCTTGAATATGCCTCTTGATTTCATCATTCTCCAGAACAAAGTGCCGATAGATCAGTCCATTGGGAAGCGACACACCTGGGGTCAGATTGATGGGGTGCTTGACCTGATGGTGGAGAGGAACCCCTGTGGGTGAGGTGAATATGTCCCAGTACTCCTCCACTACCTTGTCCATTTGTTGTTGTCATGCGGAGGAACCCTGTCTGGAGGTCATGACCACAATCTTCTTCTTTCCCTGGGGGTGGATCATCAGGAAAACAAATTTCTCAGTTTTGTAAATGACCTTACTACATTTTTTTGCAGTGACCAAAGAGATAGCAACAAGTAGTGGTACCTCTAGTATCATGTACAAATTATTTCCCAAAGTAACAATAATAACGCAAGGTGGGGACTCATACACAATATGTCACTTCCACAAGTATGGTTGGCCTAATAATACATCACAAACATCAAGAGGAGAAATTTCACATAATACCTCATCCGTCAAGGGCTTGATGCTGTAGGGAAGGTAACACTGCTGGTTGATGCAGAGATGTCTTCCTTGGTGAGGCCACCCGATAGTGTATGGTTATGGGTGTGTTATGGTAAGAAAGCCCAACCACTTCACAACCTCTGCTGAAATGAGGTTATTTTTGGCTCCCAATGTGGACAATGAACTGTAGCAGGGAACCCTTTACCCACATATGGGAATGGAAGAGACACTCCTCCTCTGGATCTTCCGGTTCCTCCTTCTAGATCTTCGCAGTGGAAACAGTGGCATTGGGCTCCACATTAATAATCCACTTCCCTTTGTCATTCCTCTTGTCAAGTTATGTTTCAGAGTCAGAGCATACATCTAATTTAGAAGCCCTCATCTCGGCCACCAGGGATTTCTTGGCCTGACACTCACTTGTGTTATGAGTGGAGCTCTTATGGAACTCACACCACTTTCCCGTGTCCTTATTCAACTTCACGGTGTTGTTATTTTCTTGCAAATTTCGCAGGCTGTCTTGGGCTGCCATGCCTTGGATTTGTCCTTTATTTTTCAGTTTGGGGGCACCTTTCCATTACTTTTGATTCGCAGATCCAAATTCTCGCTTCTTCTGTTTGAATTTCTGCTCAATCTTGGCAGCATACCGGTATGTCATACCAAGCGAGGAGATGTCAAGGAACTCGATTTCCTCTTGAATGTATCTGTGCAGACAACTGTAGTACTTCAGCACCAAATGTTTCTCTTAATATTTGATAACAAACTTTCTACACATGGTATGGTACAGATTCATTAGCTCATGCACATCTTGATCCCTTTGCTGTCGTGGCATAGTCCATTGTATGTACTTTTCCTCATAGCTCCCCACGGGATAATATTGTTCCTTGATGGAATGTCGGAAATAATTCCAAGTGGGTATGACCGAGAAGATAGAGGGTTCCCCCTCGTCCTTTTTCTCATTGTAGGTTTCCCACCAGTCCTTGACATGGGGGGTAGCTTTGAGGAGTGTAAAAATAATCTTCTCCCGGTCGGAAAGTTCATGAACTGGGAAATATCCTTCTAATAGATTTAACCATCTATCTACGGTGTTTACATCTACTTTTCCCTCAACTATTGGAATGTCAAAGTTTACTTGTACCTTAAAAGGAGTTGCGCCTCCAGAGTGGCTGTTGGATACAGATGCGCCACAGGTGGCCATTCGTTGAAGGATCTGGTCAAAGTTATCCATTATCACATTCCTTTATTTTTTGAGGTCCTCCTTGAGTAATATTTTTATAGGCTCTCCTGCTCCCTCATCTTTCTTTTCACCCATGGGTGACTGTCGAGGTTTGCGAGGCTGATCTTGCAAAGGTTCAACCAGGTCGAGCCCTAACTCCTTATACCCCAACCTCGTTGGGAACATGCAAAGAAGGATTGAGAAAGAGTAGACCGCTCTGATACCACCGATCTAGATTTATGCAGAAACAAAATATAATACACATATAACCATAAATACAAATATGCAACATAAATACCACTTTATTTCAGTAATATCAAATAACTGAAATTTTTTTACAGACACGATGGAAATAAACTAGCTAGCGCATTGGTAGCTTATCTCTTAGAAGAGATGTGGTGGCTACAAGCCTCTCCACTATGTTACAATGAGGCTCGAGGGCCTATTTATTATTTAGAAACAATGTAAAACCCTAAACATCCAAAAACCTAACCCTAGGAGATGAAGCGCAAAAACTATAGGCCCCATTTGGGTAAATTGGTACATCAACTTCCTAAGGACATAACTTTGGCATACGATCTCTGTTTGAAACGCATCATACCTCGTTAGAAAGATATAACAGAGGAATACAACTTTTCAAGTGAGCAACATTGAAGGAACTTCCATGTTGCTACCATTTTTCCCAAAAATGTCGTTTAGGGGCTCAAAACGGCTTTGAAAGTTCAGGACTCAAAAAATTGCTAAAAATAGTAAAATGTGCTACAATTAAGGAAAACTGAAAAATTGAAAGAAACAATGGTGGGGCCCCAAGTGGAATAGGTGGGTGGCCACCAATATCCACCTCAATCAATAAATAAGTAAAACAGTCATGAGGGTAGTCCAAGAGTCACAAGGGAGGTGAATTATCACCCCATTTGTTATATATACACTCTCATTGTTCATGCAAAATAATTTTCACCTTGACTCCTCCTATTAGGCATTGGAGAGGAAGAAGGAGAGGAAGATAATTGTTTTGGAGGAGAAAGTGACTTCTCTAATCCTCCATTATTGGGGCTAGTGGTGTTCACTATCTTGATGTATCTTGGAAGTTTTACTTAATTCAGAAGATCGTTGAGCCATAACGCTTTCATGCATATGTCGTGAATATTGTAAGACCATTCTTTGAATGTTTTCGATGTATGTTTTTTTCACTGTACTAAGGAAATTGAACTATTTCAGTGTCTTCAGTACTTACCTTGTTTAAGGTTCGTTTTAATTACTTTATCAATTGTTGCTTCCTTGTGAACTATTTCGATGGTTGATCAATTGTTCATTCATATGTATATGCTCATGTTCCTTTTCTATATAAGTATGATTACTTGTATTTAAAGGGACCACTTATCTCTTCCCTTTCGGTAGAAGGGCCTTGATACTTTCTGTAACTACACATTTCACAAGGCATGCTCACTTGTTGATCCGAAGATACATGTGCATTAATCTCTTGTGTTGAACTTTGTAGCCAAGGAAAATCTACAATAATACATGGCAGTCAGGCTGATACTCCAGATGGGGCTCCTGCTCCAAATGGTGTGAGGTGTAATTGGGAATTCACATCAGGGAGACCCTCTTGGTTGACAGATTTCCAGCACCATCAAAAGTTACTTCTAGAAAATAATTGGATTGGTGCATCAATATTCAACACACTTAGCTTGAGGTTGGAGACTAGAACGCGAAATTCTTCCAAAAATTTTCTAACTATAGAAAAATCATTAACATGATATGGGAGATGACCAACACTACAAGTAATAAGGTGAGAGGTTCAAGGGAGTTTCCAGATCTAGGAATACAACATTCCAAGGGAATATTTAAGGAACTTATTGGTTTAAACATTGGTGAGATATCAAAGGTAATTTCACTATTTCCTAGGTCGGAAAATGAAGAGGATAATGAGAAGTTCGTGTCTATTAGAAAGCGAGAATTTTTATATGTATTGTCCACTTTTGAAAAAAACATATAAATTTGGGTCTAAATGTATGGATAGTTGAGATTATATCTTGATTTATTTGACTTGTTCATTGATGATCGACTTAATGTGGTTGAGGAGTTCAAAAGGTTAGGGAATATCCCTATCAAGATTAGCATAATTTTTTTTGCATTGATCCCCAAGATGGATGCCACAATACCGTTGAAGGATTCAAGCCCGTTGTTTTGTGCAATTATCTGTACAAGATCATCTAACGTGCTAACAATAGCACTTAAACCACTTCTCTCCAATTTCATTTAAGTAAGACAATTTGTAGGGTAGGAAAATCCACAAATCCATTCGAACAACACAAGAATGACTTCATATATCAATGTTTCAAATGGTCCAGTTTTTTTTATCAAACTTCATATGTTTAAGGGAATATAACAAGGTGTCTTGGCTCCATCTAATATTACTATCAGTTCATTGGGTTGTCTCTCCATATAATCAAGTGGATTATGGCATGTGCAAGGATCTCTCTCCTCTACATTTTTATGTAATGGTGTCATCTTTGGTTTTTTAAGTCTTCAAAAGGGTTTAGGTAGGGTTATCCTCCATCCCAAAAGCTTTTTCTTATTTTGGATGAAATTCTTAGAAAATCATTGGTTTATGCTAAAAACAAGAGAATTGTGTAAAGTATGAGGGTTGGCAGGGAGGAGAGACTCATACACCCTCTATTAGTAGATGATGTTTTTATTCTTATTTTATGTGGTTAAGATTGAGAGCTCCATGTATATTGGGATATTCCCCTCCTTTATTAAGAATTCATGGGAATGGAATTCAATGAGATTGAATCAACTATTTATCCATATAAGCTCAAAGATGGACTTGATGCACTTATTTCTACATATCTATCCTTCTATATGTTATATATCAATGCACAAGTAAACTGTTTAGGTTTCTCTACGAAACTAAACAGCTATGTCAAGAATGATTGGTGATGGAAGACCGACAAGGTGGAAAAAATAATTTCACATTGGTGCAATAGAATTCTATTTCTCTATAATATTTCAATTTTAATAACTAAGCCTTTGTTTTTGTAATTTTTGGCCTTTTATTAATATAGAGATTATCCCTTGTGAAGAAAATTTTAGCATTGATAAGTCTAGCTAAAGAGGTTGTTGTTAACAGAATAGATTGTTCCAACTACAACCCAAGGGAATAAGCTACCAAACTCTCTTGGGAATCACACCAACATGGCCCACACCAACCCCTAACATTGTTGTATAGCAAACCTTAACATGCCCACACACATTCTCACACCAAGCCTCAACATAGTTGGACATTAACCCTTAACATGAGCAATTTTTTTTGGATTTCTCCTCTAAACTACAAGAATTTGCAATCTTGATGGCCTTATAAAATAAAAACCTTAAAACAAATCAAGTTTATAAGAATTGATAACTAATGTATTTGTTTTTACTCGTATTGTGAAGAAAACATCTCAAAATTAAAAAAAATCTCTTGGCTTGTCTGGCTGGGCGTGCACAGTGTCTTTTTTCCTCTTGGATGCATAGTGGCCTGCGATATTGGCCTTGGTCCAATAGGGAAGGCATATGGTGTATTCCCTGGTTCGTGTATGGTTTGGTCTATAGTCGTTCACAATGTTGAAGTTTTGGATGAAATTCCCGGTATGGCTTCTTGCAGTTGGGTTGTGAATTTATCTTTGTTCTTTTTTTTTATGTCATAGTTGAAGGCTCACCCTCTCGGCATTAAGGCCTGGAACTCTGTTGGTTTTATTTGTATATATGCTAGTTATATATGTGTGGGCCTCTAGAGCTTTTTGCATGGTATTTTATGTTTGTGGCTAGTGAAATCTTGGGATTTGATGCGCTAGTTTTAATGGTTTCTTAAACTCTGACAAATTTGAATGATAAAGGTTTTTAAAGATCCATGCATTTTCCAAATTTAATCTAACTATCTCTATCTCTATAACACTTTGTATTTCAAATTGTAATATATATATATATATATATATATATATATATAATATTTTTGATTTTATATTCACACCATTATCAATCGATATTACTCTCTAGTTCGAGTTCATGCTTTGTACGCGAATCTTATTCGAAGCAATGACTTGTTAAAATTTTGTGGATCATACATAAGACTCGTTTTTATGAAAGAAAATTGGATTAATAATTTTTAAGAACATATACTATGAGTTGTTTTTTAGTTTTTTTATTTATTTATTTTTTAATTTATATATTTCCCATTATATTATAATAGGAAGATCTTATAATTTAATATAAATATTAAAGATATTTGAGCATTATAAACTTATATTAAAAATAATTTAAAAATAAATATAAATATAAATATACATTTATATTTATTAATCACATTTTTTTAATTTGTTAATAGTTATTTATTCCTCTTGAGGTATGGTCACAATGAAGCTTTAGGTTCTATAATAACAAATACCTTGGATTTGAGTTCGACACCCTATATCAATGAACTATGATTTTTTCTCTCTCTTGACGTACAATTACCGAAATATATCATCCAAATTAAAAGGAATGATTAAGCAGCATTTTATAATTTTCATGGAATCCTTATATTTATTTTCTATTAATTTATTAGCATGTATGTATTTTCATTAATTCATTATTTAAAAAAAAATGGTTTGTTTTTTTTTTTTTTCCCTTCGGTAAATATAATCAAAGTTAATTTCTAATAACTATATTATTTATATAAAAAGTAATATCTTAAATTTTTAAAATTAATATTTATATGAATAAACAAAATTATTTCAAATAGTTAAATATATTATTTATTATTATTTTTATTTAATTTAAATTACTAGATTTTTCAAAGTGTTGAATCCATATATGCAGTAAAAATAAACGAAATTAAACAACACAAATAAAGATTTGAACATACTTTTTTTTTTAGATTCCTGCCACAAATTGTCATAAACTTTGAACATTCTCACTTATACACAACTAGCATTGATTGTTATATGGACTTCAAACCTTATGAACTCCTAAATGAGTATACTTGTGAGCTTCCTCCGAAAAAAGAAAAGAAAAAAGAACCAATACATATTAATCTCTCTTAACTTCATTCTAGCTTAAAACTTATATATGCAACAATTTTTATAATTTACTTTTTTAATGTGATATGCATAGCATTAATAATATAAATAAATAGATTAAAAATTGTATTACAAATATTGAATTTCTAATTAAATTTAAATATAAAGTTGTAAACCATGGGGGTTTTGTTTGACGGTGAAGAAAGTCAGTGAAAAGGTCACCAGTTCCAATCCCCATTAGGAAAAAAAATCCACCCATAATAAGAGTAGAATATAATGAATATGAATCATCACTATTTTAAATTAACATAACTCTGAAATCACATAAATTTCTTAATATATTATTTTGTAATTTAATTTCTTAATATTTTACAATTTACAACTATCTTACCATTAATCTCATTTAATATATAAAACATTTAGTATCATATATAATGTATACCTATAAATTAAGTTTAAAACACTATAAAACATGTTTAAAGCAAACTAGAAAGGATACCTAGAATGGACATAATAGATAATGCAATGCACAAAAAAAAGTTCAGTTGTAATCAATAGTTTTTTTATTCCCCATAATTTTATTCTTCTCTTGGATCTTTGGGCATATTTGGAATAGGATTTTTTCTTTAATTTTATAATAATTAAATAGATAAATAACAATATATAATATATAAAGGCAACAATGTAAGTATATTATAAATCAACCTAGATCCATCTTAATTCGAGATTCATCTTCAATATCTCAAGGTGCAAACCTCTTTTCAAATTTTGCACTAAAAAAAGAGGTTTGCACCTTGAGAGAGATTTGATCTTTCTTGGCCCTTGATGGATCCAGTTAAGATGGATCTAGGATTGTAAATAATAATAATATATTTTTATTATTTTAGCTTAAAGTTATTTTATTTAGCTTAGGGTTATTTTTATTTTTATTTTTATTTTTTATTTTTGGATAGCACCTGTAGATGCAAAAAAAAAGGACAAAAAGTAAAATATAACAAATTGACATCTCTCTCATATTGGGTCCACATTTAAATGTTTACATTCATTTACAACCACTACTTCTCCTCCATGCTAGGCTATTATAGAGAGTTTCAGCACAAAAATAAGTGTAAAATGCCTCTCCACACAATAATAAATTTAAAGTTAAATTAAAATTATTTTATTATAACATAAATTTTATTTAAATGATCATTTTTTCATGAAAGTTTATTAAATTTCTCTATTTGAACTAATATCTTCATTTAAAGAAAAAAAACTTTCATTTATGAACCTCCCTCTTTCCTAAAAAGTAATCTCTATATACATATATAATTTTTTTTATTTTTATTTTTGTTAATAAGTAACATCTTTCTATTACAATATCAAAAATATTTACAAGACATAATAATCCTCTGCATACCTCCCTGAAAGGAAATCAACATGGCCACCTCATGTTATAAGAAGAGTCCAAAATGTATTATACTAGTATGAAACACTAAACAAACATTCAAAAATATTTTACCCTACACTTAGACTATAAAATCATAAACCATATAACAACATATGGTGCCATTGACAATTAAAAAGCATGACTAAAATAAAACAAAGAGGACAATTCATCTGAATGCATCGAACTAGCAATTCATCCAAATCCTCTCCAATGATCTGAGACTCCACTTTGTCTTCCCCAATTGGTTCTGAGGTACAATCTTGAAAGCTCCAAGTAGCTTCTTGTGCTTGTTCATGGGCATGTGCGCCACCCAAAACTTCGTGACTACGATGATCATGTCCCCATTATTGTTGCCTCATTGAGACCTCATCCTTTATCATGGCATTGTAGCGTGTCTGGCGAGGTGGCTATTGACAAGACTAGAAAGGAAAGGGGGTCTGAAAATGACCCTGCATTGAGGCCCTGAGGACTAACACCGAAAAATTAAAAAAAACATACCAAATGTGAATGCATTAATCTACAGAGAAAGTCTAGGGACACTTGATAGAAATGAAATAACCCAGAACGTGATGCTCCCTCGTGACCCGTCATATCTAAACAAGTGAAATGAAATTGAGCCAAAACACTCCCTGTCCAAACAGATACATAGCTAGTCAAATAAAGTTGCAGGAACTCATTAACTAAAACCGGATTGACAACATAACCCTGCATAGAATGGCAGGATACCCCTTCAAATGACGACTCAGGAATTTAAGAGACGGAAACTAGAATGAAGACTTGAGTTTGTCAAGGATAACCTAGCAAGTTGAGACAGAGATGGGTCCTATTTTGTGTGGTTCACCTTCCACAAAGGTTGAGAATTAAATAAGCTTAATACACCATGTAGTTGAATTATCGACACCCTTACATCAGTAGAACGACCTTCACCCTTGCGTGCAATATGAACATCATTTCCTTTCCCTGCTCCAAAAGCTAGAATCACCACTACTGAAGAGATTTTCATTCCCTTAAGTTCAAATTCAAGGCCTATACAACAATAATTCAGTGGGAATGCGAGGTGAGGAAGACCTAGACCTTCCACTCTTTCTCTCCTTGAATTTCTCAACCTACCACACTCAATTTTTCCCTTTGAGCGAAAGTTGGGTTCTCAATTCCTCTAGTAAGAATTTCCTCCACCAACTCCACACATGAATGAACCCCTACTAACTCCACTTGATACTTCATTGCACTATATTTCATCTAATTAGTTCTCCATCTATGAGCCACTTAGCTAGGATGTTTAATGTCACAAAGGGAGTAAATAGGGGCCCTTCCATGTGTGAAAGAGGTGGAAGCTTGCCTCACAAGCTCTTCCACCACGCTGGCAACAATGTTCACCTCTATCTAGACCGTGGATAAAAATAGTTAGTAACACATCTGAAACTGATTTGTTTTCCTTATAAATAATTAGCATAATTATTTTAAAAACACTTTTTATATGAAATTTCATAATTTTTAAAAATATCATTATTTATATGAAATTATATAGAGAATAATTAACATGATTTCTCAAAAACCTTTATTTTCTAAATTAAATGGAAATTTTAACCGATTAAAAAATGTAAAAGTTTGTTATGTCTTGTTTTAAAATACAATCATATTAAACTGTTGATTTGACAAATAACTATGTATGTATACGCGCTCGATCCAATAACATCATTACACGTCAGTTTAAAAAGATTTAATGACTGGGCCAAAGGACACCGTACCATACCGGGTCACTTCGGCCTTTATTGTTGCTTGTGCCGACAGGCGGTGGAAATGGACGATTCTCCTCTCATTCCGTTTATCAATTAGGGTTAGCTAATTAGCAGGAGATAGCAATATTGATATCTCAATTGTTATAACCAAAGTATTAATGATGCAATCAACTTGAGTAATAAAGATATTTTAAATTGAAGTTATTCTTAATTTGATTGTAAATTTATTTTTAGCTTGATTGTAAATTTATGTCTTAATTGTAGATGCATCATGAGGAGGTATCCTGCAAAATCTTCTAAATAGACCAAATCTATAATCAAATTAAGATACAGAAAAGTTTAAAAAATAAAATAAAAAAACTTTCAACTTTCATCATTTCCTCAGCC
The DNA here is from genome assembly GCA_034641835.2 of Pinus albicaulis. Classification (NCBI taxonomy): domain Eukaryota; kingdom Viridiplantae; phylum Streptophyta; class Pinopsida; order Pinales; family Pinaceae; genus Pinus; species Pinus albicaulis. Next base: position 398,255,605 of record CM076580.1, on the reverse strand, counting down.
TTTGGAAGTGTGATTTTAACCAGGAGTGTTGTTTTATGTTTCAAAGGTTGCAGGATACACATGATCTAAGGATTGTAGCTCAGTGCAAGGGCCGAACATGATTGTAAGAGAAATCTCAACATCAATCCTCCTCCAAATTTACTTTTAATGGAACGAAGAAATTACAATCTCGTTAACCATGAACTATATAAACCAGGGAGTCATCTGATCACGTCATATTCATCGTTATCGTTAGCCTTGGAAAAAAAAAACCAAAAAACAAATTGAAATGAACACAATACTCGTGGCCATTGTCTGGCAAAAAGAACTCATTAGATATTACAGAGATTCGAAGTTAGAAAGATCGGACCAGCTTCGTTCAATTCCCCGCAGTTCTCGCTCTGTTCGCATGGCCTTCGTTCTGCGAACTGAAGTGATGATGAAAACTACAACACACATTACAATAAGATTACAATGACGATAGATGAAGAACTGAATGAAAACTGCAACACACATTACAATAAGATTACAATGATGATAGATGAAGAACTGAATAATGGTGCATATTTCTGAGTTTAGGTTTTTGTGATGTGAATAGTTTTGAATTGATTTTTTCAGAATGTGTCACAATTTGTAATTTGAGTGGATGTTGAGGTAACAGCTAAATAACTTTTAAAGATAATAAAAATAAAGAAGAATCTTATTTGTGAAATTTTAAGAATAATAAAAATAATGATGAACCATATTTGTTGGTTAGAGTTTTGGAATATGGTTTTTGTGATTCATAATTTATAAAAAACTGTTTTCTGTAATAATCAACAAATAATCATGAATAATTGAGGCGTTTTTAGATTTTTATGTGAAGATGAACCATACTAGTTGGTTTAACTTGTCAACCATTCGTGATAATATGTATTACCGAAACAGTTTTTTACAAATAGCAAGTTAGGATCCATCTTCCATATGGTGATTACAATATGAATGATGGGATTTCGACAAGAACGACTAACCATCACTAAGCGAACTCATCTGGCAAAAGCAAACAAGATACAGCAGCACAGCCTGTCGAAAAGCAGCAGCTTCTTCTTTCTCCTCCAAGGAAATCTTCCACGCTTGGTTGAGCAATAAACGCGAGGGAGACATCAATAGTTTTCAGTTGTGCACGCCTGCAATGAACGTGACTCCCATCGCCAAAGCTGAGTGACAGAAGAAGAAGAAGAAACCTAATTATCGTCATAACCTGAGAGGCCTCCTTTTCACTGAAATTTTTGAAACCTAAAATAACTCAAACTTGGGGGACTGAAATCCCACTTTTTATTTTTCTTCTCAAATCCGTGGAACGCAGGAACCCACAAAGCCTTTGAGCAAAAGTATGCAAGAAGCCCATGGGCCTTCAATATCAGTATGTATAGGGCGGCATCGAATCTCACATGCGTCAGACAGGACAGATTCGCATAGCGTGGAAGCCATTAAGCACAGTTATTCTGTGACCTAAATGCAAGAAAAGTTAAATGAATCCAGAGGTTACGTGGGCAACTAATGGACCAACTTAAAAAGAAGCTGTATTCCTAGAGTCACCAAGGGTTTTGAAGCCTTGGGATCCGAGACAGATGTGGGAACCTGTCAGCTCGACACAGCAAAGCTGGGTATCTGCAATGGGCCCAATGGGTTAAAAGGTGTAACGAAAGTTACCTTTCTTGGCATTTAAGAATATCAGTGGGTTGAGTATGTGGCTCACTGGTAAATTGTTATAACTGATGATTATTCATCTTTAGGATTTGATATTTCAAGAAAAGGTAAAATCACGATGTGACGGTGGTGAATTGATATCAGCGATGATTACTGATTTTCAAACTATGTAGATAAAATATCGGAGCGCACTAAATCTGAACATCCCTTTCCATCTTGCTTTCAGCCACCCTTTTACAGAAAGTACACCGCCTTCCTTTTACAGAAAGGACACCCAAGAAGGAATAGGGCCAAGGTCGTGAAATACCAGTAAGAATGCCAATCAGCGCCACAGTGCGTACACGAGGATGGCACGCCCTGAGAAAACTAAGGTCCAAGTACCGGAGAGGGCACAGAACGCAATAGCCCGAAGAGTCTCCATGTTATAATTCGAGGAAGTTTAGTTAATGAAAATGAAAGCTTAGTTTTGTTGATTAAAAGCAAAGAAAATTAGATGTTTTAACATAAAAATGGAAACAAATAAATATTTTTTATATTAGATGTAACAGATAAATATGTTTTATATTATGCAGTATAAAATTTTATTGAAAAATATAAAAGTTAATCTTGCACCTCTTCCATTTTATTAGTTGCTATTTATCTCTGTGTTATTTTGCAACTTTTTCTAATCATGTTTTAGTTATATTATCAAACTTTTTATGAATAATAATATCCCATGTTTGTATAGTTTGAAATAATCCAATCCTCATAATAAGTTTAATATAGTTACTTTATTCTAAAGCTTATATATGTAATTCTATTAACTCTCAAAGTTAGATCTTGGATCTCTAAAGTCTAGGTGCAAATACTTAAGTGCTTGTGGTCTAGGTTTAGACCAGGCTAGATTCTGGATCTATAAAATCTAGGTGCAAATTTTTAAGTGTTTGTGGTTTATGTTAAGGCAAATATAGCATAGTAATTTTATTTTAAAATAAGTTAATCATATCTCAAGTTAATTTTCTTTATGGGTTCAAGAGTTTTTTGAACTTGCAGTATGAAATTCTTCTAGTATGGATAGGGATCTAAAATGGAGTTGTTCCAATGTAAATAGGATTTAAAAATCCATTTACAATGTTAAAATTTATGAATTTGCATAATTTTATTATCAAAATCATGATTTTTTATTGGGGGATTCCATTAAATTCCTATCAAAGAGGGACATTTGGTATAAAAAAAACTCTTCTTTTAATCAATATGTTTATTTTTTATTTTTTTACTTCACATTTTGTATATATATTTTAAATTATCATTATTGGTTTTTTTCTCTCTCTTTTACATTATTATCTTAATTTATCTTTCATTTTACTTCATATAGTTACAATATGATTGTGGAAACCCTTCTTGCTACCCTGTTGTAAATGTTATTATGTATATTATTTATTCACACAAAATTATGTGAAAATATAAGATATGGCTGAGTTGGAGGAGTGGACATGGATTCAAAGACCGAGGAGGATGAGTTGCTTATGTTGAGTGTGAACCCAAACCAATTTATTTATTTTACCACATATCTCTTTGATGAATTAAATGATCTTCTTGTGCTAGAATTGAAATTTGGTACATGATGCATAAGTGAAGGATGAGCTCATACTATCCCTATTCTTGTGGGACATGTTGAGGAAGTCAACATATAAGAGAAGGGACATGAAGAAAATAGGGGAAGAGTGGTATCATAGGTGGGCGATTATGGCATAAAAAAATCTCCACGCTTAACAATAAGGAAAAGGAGTGATTGGGCAAGGAGAGTGTGCACGTTTTTTTTTAGTTTTCCCCCATGACATGAGTGAAGGTAAGTTGGGGCTATCTCAGGAGAAATAAAGTGGTGAAAAGAGGAGCACATGTAGGAGTGGGAGTGATGAGGAACAACTACATTACAAAAAATGTTGGTGTGTGACTGGAAACTCATTCTATGCATTATGGAGTGACCCAGTGCATGCATTGGTGTTGGATTTGGCTTAGAGGACTCAGCGGAGATATAAATTCACTCGATGTTTTCCTTGGGAATGAGAAAACACCCTTAGAGTGAGATCAGGCCTTTGGAATAAGAGAACCTTTCTTGAACAATAGTTGAATCCCTGAGATTTATTTCTAAGAGAGAGTGAGTCATTGTGGTGTGACTACTTGGGAGAAGTTAATAAACCACGTGAATAGTGGATTTCTCCTTTTTTATTACATGTCTGACTAATTATTAGTGTGAGTACCCTTGATTGCTTAACTCCTCAAACTCTAAATCCATCTCGGGTGTGGTCAGCTACAAGAAATATTGTAGTGTAGCTGGCCTATGGTTGGGTGGAGAGTTGAAGTCCCTCCTTTATTTTTTAGTCATTTCAATTCATTCAAATAAGTATTATTGGTTATGTATGTTATACTCCAGACTATGATATGCCTTATCGTGCTCATGACTAATGATCAATCCCCTGTCAGTCATGTAAGAATGCTTGATTCACAATCTAATCAAGGTTAGCTAACTAAATTATATGTCTATGGTGATTATGAGCTATTGGTTTATGTGGATACATCCTTCTTAGTCATTTATAGGTTGTTTAACATGTACCTAATTGGTGATATGGAATCACTCAGGAATGATTATGATATCATGAGTTTCAATTTTCTTTATAGCCTTATAAGTTGGGAAACTCACTACGATAACCATGTTTGTGGTTGATCTCAATAGTAGTTCAATTTAGGTGTTATGTATATGGAATAACTCAAGCTCATAAATTTTGATGATATATTTGTATGATCATGAGTTGTTTTCATAATTGTGCATGGTTTTTTAATATGCTTCAACTAACCTATTATGTAGTGCTAATGGAGGGTAGTGGTGTTCATGTTGTATATGATGAAATGTTGTACTATGTGAGTGTCTTCATAGTTAAGAGGGGCTTGGAGGCCTATTTCTTTGTTAATATGAATATGAAATGCAAAGCTATATTTACAGTGAGGTATGGTTGCTTGATGTTCTCAATTAAACTATTGTAGGGTGTGAAATTTCATTTTTTTGCATGCTATGGATCTCATGGATATTTGACTCTAAAGATTGTTGTCTGCCTACATGGTAATAAATTAATGATTAACCAATCTATGATGTACCACTGGATGTGATAGTATTTTGAAAGATTCATCCATTGGTATGATATGATGTTTTCATGTTTGAATTTACATAGCAGTGTTAGTCATGGCTTGGCTTCTTTTAGTGCCTGATAATAGGCATGTTGATGTCTTCATTAATTATATTTTAGTTCTGTATAATTTCTATATTGGTAGTGTTTGAATGAGGGTTTCATTCCTGTAGAAGTTAGTGTTCTAAGAAACAATAATATCCAAGGAAAACTTGGGAAAAGTAATTGAAATCCTTAGAGTTTCTAAGTATGAGTATTGTAAGAAAACATAATTATATGTAGGACTGGATGAGTCATTGGCAGAGTTTGAATCTGGGTTGGATATGTTGTAGATCTAACATATCATGTATCCAAGATTTTGGACATCTAAGATGTTTATTCTTGTGCACTTTTGATAGTACGCCAAATTCAAAATGATTCGGATATCTAAGATAAATAGTAAGTAAAAGGTGTCTAGTGAGGGCCCTACTTAGGAAAATTATGGATATTATATATTTGGATAAATGAATTTGGCATGTGGGAAATCTAGGAGTTTTCCCACATTGGAAACATTTGGTGGAGCCAAATATGAGTCAAGCTAAATTTTTCAATATTTTCAAGGTACATGGGGTTGACCAAGTGTGCTGAGATAATGAGTGTGAGACCAGACATATTAACTCCTGAAAGTATGTGGGGCATCTGGGGTAAAGGAAAAGTGTAAGCCTTGGAAAATTTTGGGTGGTGGGCCAAGTCCATATACTCTAGTGGAGTGTAGTAATGTGAGGGTCTGGGAGTTTGGAAGGTTTTCCAACATGAAAATTGCATGCACACATGGATATCCCCTAGAACCATATATAAAAGGATCCATCACATTGCATGAATAAGTTAGGTTCCATGGGACCCACAAGTGAGGTTAAGGTGGAAAGCACCACAAATGCATTATTGTGGTAGCATCGACACCATGTAAGTGGCATAGGTGACATGGCAAGTCCAAGTGGGTCTCATGTGGGTGACACATTACAATGTCTTGTTGATGTGGTAAGAATTAATTGGTAAAATTTAGAAGGGAATAAATTTCAATCCATGAGTGAAATTGAAGTAAAATTTATATCACTCGAAAGATCTTGATGTGTTGAATGTTATTTTGTTGTCCAAAGTTAATTCTGAAAATTTTGGTGAAGAAGTATTTTTGTAACCTCTTATTCATAGTAATACCATTGAGGATAGGTTAGTTGAATGTAACACCTCACACAACCTAGAAAGTTTAAGGGGATGGGAGGGGCTGTTACAAAGTGGTATCATAACACCCAAGTTCAATGTGTGGATTAGATGGGCTCAAGAGCATGTTAAATGAAAAGTGAAGGTTCTACATTGGGACTAAATAGGCTCACACATAAAGGACTAAGAATTTTATTATGATAATTTGTTTGATATATATGTGTATGTATGTTGACCTTTAAACCTACAGATTTCATGGCTACTAATCATGATAAAATTTTGATTCCAAATTTAGTGATGATATGATTATAAGAATGTTCATATGTCCCTTTTAATTAAGTGATATTTTCGTGAAATGAGGTTTTAGATATGCGAAATAGTAGTAGAAAACATACTTCAGGCCAACATGTCTAGTATTGACATGCCAATATAGTATGTCAATCTGTTTGTGCTTGATATAACTAATAGCTACGTGTGTGCGATAACACATAAGAAAACCCAATTGTAGTAAAGAAATAAAATGATATATAACAATATTGTATACATAGCATGGACCAATACCATGATGAGCAAGAAGCGGAAAATTCCCCTAATATGATAGAAACCTTCAGGAGCTTGAAGTTGAGTTGGAGAGTTGAAAAGCAGAGAATGAAAGGATAATTAGAAAGAAAAACTAATAGGCAGGCTAAAGACAATGTTGCTACAACATTTCTCATACATGCAATAATTGTTGCAACATGCATAAGCCTTTGAAGATAGAGAGGAATGTCATGCTGATAAGACTAAAAAAGAACCTTATAAGGGTGGAGAGAAAAAAAATCTAGTTTCGTTTTGGAAATGTAGAGAGGAACATTTGAAGAAAGATCACCCTAACAAAGAACAAAACCAAAATAAAGGCTCATGCAAACTCCAGACACCTGAACCAAAAACTTGTAATGCAAAAAGAGATAAGGTGTCATCCCCTTAAACTCTTTAAAATATTGGGAAGTTCCTCCTTAAAATACTTAGAGGGATATTAGAATTTGAGGTTGTTATAAACCTTGCAAAGGACTTTTATTAGTTTTTTTTCATATGTTGGTGTACACACTGAACACCAAAACTCAAGCAACTGAGTTTGTTGTGGTCTAATAAATGTTGTGTAAAGGGGATATTTTACATGTATTTATTATTATTGTTGGCTACATATTTCTTGTTGTTTTTGTTTCATTATATTTGAGCATGTTCATGCTTCTTTATACTTTTTTCATGTGTTTTTATTGTGGTATTTATCTATATTTCATTCTTTCTTCTTTCCTTTTTGTGGTCCAATCTTGGTTGGTTCTTTGAGTTTGGGAAAAGAAATAAAAGGGGGCTCATGGAAAAGAGATAAATAAAACACAACCAGAAGTGTAGGATAATGATTAAACCCTATACATCAGATGAATGAAAATATAATGCATAAGAATATGACAAAACAACTTGGTGGGCAGGTTGGGTCCACATGAAAAAAATGGATAATGAAATCACGACTATGAATATATCATAAGGAAGTTTCCTTAACTGAAATCGTCTACAATATGTGTGTGTGTGTGTCCTATATTCTATGAATATGTGGAAGATTTGAAAGTGAAATAAAGGTATAATCATGCCATTTGGTTTGAAAGGCCATTACTTGAGAATCATCATAGTATTAAGATAAGTGATTAATATTTAAAAATATGAGCATTGTGTGAATGGTAACAAGATATAATTTGTACTTACCAAGTTTTGGGTAACATAGTGATGTTAAATGAATGTTAGAAACTTTGAGCACTACTGAGAAGGGTGGGGGTGAATCAATAATGTGTCTTATTATATAATTTTATGAATTTAAACTTCTGAATTGATTTATGCATCAACTAACAAGAAAAACATCAGTAGATCATCATATAAGTATATAACCATGTAGGCATCTAAACCAAAACATCCATAAGAGAATAAATGCACAAAACATAATCACACACGTGAGACACAAGCATATCTGGTGGAAACCCTTCTTGGATAAAACCACCCTTGTTTTTTTTGCACTTCTCTAAATCTCTATTATGTAAAGAAAATTGTATTTTACATAGAATCATAGCTACCACCAGCTAGGAGACTTGACCTCAAATAATAGTTATCTTACCACCACAGACTAAGAGACTCGATCCCAAAAATAGAGTGAGTTGATGAACATCAACTATTCCAGCTATTACTGGGTATAAATGATCATTTATGTAATAATGTTACTAGAAACCGCTAGCATGGAATCATTGCTCCAACTTATCAAGAACCCACTTGTCGGAGACCACTTCTCCAAAACTTTATGCGGACCTTGATTTCATTCATTTTCAAACTGGATCCAAGGCACTATCTCAACAAGTATCAAATTTTTCATCAAACCTCAACAACAAGACAACCTCAACATCAACCATCAATAAAAAAACACCACAAAAAACATGATCTCTACTCTAGAAAATAGTGGCTGCAATACATACATAAATCCTCCTACATGCTCACCCTCAAATTATCTCTAGAACAATAGATAAATTTGAATACAATATTTCAACCATCAACTCTAATATGCATACACAAACTCATCATACCCTACAGGAACATGATGTGAAAATCCAATCTACAAACTAATCCATGATAAAACTTAGGCCACCATATAAACTCATAAACTAAAGCTACACTAGAGAAGTCTCCAGTAAAAAATCCTACAACACAAATACATCAATAGCACTATAAATTCTGATATGAAACTGGAAACTAATATTCTCCTTCAGTACTCTACTACAGGCCTTGGATATGCTCATTCCACCACCATATGTACTCATAAGCTGATGTATATTTTATCACCAATATGGTTGGAGAATTATTCCTCTCTACAACCTTCTCTCACTCTCAATCACACTATTCAACCATTTCTCATATCCAAAATGAAGTATATATAATGTGCTAGGAAAAATAAACTTTTGGATTGAGTACATATGCGCACAAAGTTGATGAAATCCATCCATACCATCACTACTTGTGCACTAGAGGAGTTCACACCCAGTGGAGGACTTATTCGACCACTTTCGATATTATCCAATTAATTTAAAACCTTCTAGGAATTACAAAGTCGAAATTCTCCTAATGTGTGTGAGGAATGCAAAGGAAATTTTGTGTAGAGCCTCATTCGCACCCACAACGCTGGAAAATATTAGCTTAAAGGATTATATTCACATGCACAACACTGGAAGATCTTGGCTGAAGAGTTTTAGCCGCACCCATGACACTTATTCCCAGGGACTGGGGTAGAGTATAGGAGAAATAAAAAGATATACAACTTAGAATCTTTGCCAAATTCTTGCACACCTTCATCACCACCTGTACACAACTCCAAATCTCTACCAAGATCTATGACGCCTATGTAAATAGGTTAAACATCACAACCAAGTGGCAACACCAAGTGGACCTGGAAGCTAACAAGACAAGGGTTGACACAAGTGCCAACAAGTCCTCTATTCTCCTACACAACCTCCAACACCTTTGCACAACTCTGTATCTGTAGCACCTTTGTAACATCGCCATAAGGAAGAAACACCTCTGCAACAATTCACAAACATGAAGACCTAGAATTTAAAGCTCATCAACATGGATCACAAACATATGTCCAACAACTCCAATTCCTCTCTACATCAAATTAGTGCCTAGTATATCAACATACAAACCATGAGATCTACCACATCAAATCCATCAACTTGACCATCATAAGGTTGACATCTGCATCATCTAGAGAATCACACTGCATCACAAGGTTGGAATCGATGCATCATGTGGTCTACCATAAGCATGAAATGAATGTGAACACAAACTAGCTGCAACCATGAAAAAAATGCTAACACCATCTAGCTACAACCATGAAAGCCATAATTCCAACAATTTCCCCTTTTTCATTGATGGAAACGACACACAATCTCCAAACCAATCTTCTCTTCTATCACTCCCCATTTTAAATCAATGGAAAAGGGTCAAATCCATTTGATAATGCAGCAAGAACACAAGCATAAGAACTGGAGCATATGATCTCTACATGCTTGAATAGTAATATACAAAACATGTATACATTCCTCTCATATCAGCGGCAAAAAGAAACATATCAATCCAATCAACAAACAATATCCTCAGAGCAGCTTATCAAACCAATCAACCTCTAGCAACAACACAAATATGCACATGAGGCAACCATAAGAAACATCATTGAGTAGCATCATAATGAATAAAAATGTGCAACAATATCCACATGACACACCAAATCATACTCTCAATAGTAACAATCACATGGAAGCAACACCAATGACCAATCACATCCTCTTTTCTCTATATTGAGGTCAAGAACCCCAGAAATCATAGTGTAGCATGAGGAACACCATGAACACCTCCAAGCGGATGATAATGCTAACAATGGGTGGCTTAACTAAATAAGAGAATATAAGATGCTCCCCCTGAATACATTCCATCTCCAACATCATCTCCAAACTCTAGTGAACCGCTTTCGCTTCAAACATTACTTCCTTGCCACAAGTAGATGCACAATGTGGACCAAGACACCACATGCACATGAATAAATGACATATGAATTGGAAATAAATAGTTGTAACAACAACACACGACTTCATACATGTCTATAGCATGACTTCATGACTCTTTCAATCAACTAGAATACCCAATGATAAAAGCAATACAAATACATGGCTTCATGACCATTATACATGATTTACCAATGAAATATGTTGCTACTATTTTTATCTCCTATCGACCATGACTAAAAAAAATAGCATGATATGAATAATACAACATCATTAGCCCATACATATGGCTTCTGAAAAGTCTCCATGTGACTCCTCCAAAATATGTGTATCACAATGAAGACTCAAACCACTAATGACTAGACTCTCAATCAACATAAAATTATGAAACAATAATAAGTACATGGTTTAAATGATAAACACATAACATCCAACACATGGTTGGCCCATGTCTCAAGTCACCTCTATGAATGCCCATGCCAAAATGTCTTCTCCTAATGCATACCATCATCAAATTATACTGAAAAAATAAGCTAAATAAAATACATGTGCATAGGCCATTTTAGCCATAACATCAAACATAACATGTAGAAACATATGGTTGAAGATATCATCATCCTCTACACATGGCTGGAATGATTTTCTTCTTCTTGTATCCATGGTAAGTACATATGGTTTTCAACCAATTGTTAGTGAGAACCAAGAACACATATATGGCTGAAAAGTGTACTCTTTCACTCATGGAAACATATAAATGCTACAAAAACTAAGTGAAAGGAATGCTGAAAAATTCAAATGTCCCATGCAAATCTCATACCATGGAGAAATCCCCCTGAGCTCAATATACCTCTAATAGGAAAGTTGATCCTGCGGGCCTAAATGTGCATGAGGCTCAAATTACCTCATCATATGATGCTACTACAACTTGTAAATATACCATGCTCCCATAAATTTCTATCAATGCTCCCCCTGAGGTTATGTACCTTTCATAAACTTTTCAGTCCTCTATAAATATGCATGAGGTAACCATGGGTTGTGGAGGGGGATGATCTCTATGTCACATGTTGTTTCTCCTTTCTCCACATGGTCTTTGGCTTCTTCTTTTCATTCTTCTATGATTTTCTTCTAGCTCCTCTCTGATTCTACTACTCTTCCCAAATTTTCCTTGAAGAAATAGGAGGCATACAGTCTCTTTCCATAAGTCAAAAATTGTGGCATGTGTAGCACTCCACATGGTCAAAATATAGAAGAGGATAAAATCTCCTACTACTTATGTTAGATCTATACCTTGCATGCAATATGTCTCTCCTACATTAGCTACATCTGCAATCAATTTCCTTATAGCCAAAAAGGTTACATGAGTATATATATATATATATATATATATATATATATATATATATATATATATATGATAGCCAACATCCTTGGTTGCTCGTATTGCTGGAAGCTCCACTAATTAGATTTGTACACTTTGCTCATGCAGTTAGCTGCAACACGTTCAAACTTGTGACAATTGTAACACTCTACCTTGTGCATAAAAGGAACAAAGGGAATTTGATATATATGCCACAATCCTCTCTTGGAGAAAACGATCTTCTAAATGTAGGTTCTCCTTGATATTTTTGTCTCTATTGTTGGTGGATTTTCTACTTGTTTCCTTATTTTCTACTCTTGTTGTTTTTATTGTTCACTACAGGTTCTTTTGGTTCAAATTTTTATTTTTTTCCTCCATGTGAACTATAATCACCCTTTTGAAATCCAAGACCATATCTATGCAATGGTGATTTTTAGATCTGAGGAAAATTGTCCAAGGCTAAAATGACCTTATCCATTTTCAGTTGCTTCCTAAAGGAGATCACTTGAACTTGTAACTTCTTACACTGATCTTCCTTTTCTTTGTACTATTTTTTCATCTCTTCTTCAACTCTTTCTGATTCTGCCAACTGAGTCCTCAAGCTGATAATCTCATCCTTGAGATTGACCTCCTTATCATCATAGAAATGCAATAGCTTTTCTTGATCCTTGCATGCATCTATTAGTCTACTAATATCAACAAATAATTTCTCTACAACTTCCATAACAGACTCATACTCATCTATAACAATCTTAACATTATCCTCATATTCACTAGGAAATTCAACATGACTAGAAGTTGAACCATCCAAAGTGTAGCTCAAAAGAAAATCATTATTATCTATACCTTTGGATCCATTATACTACAATACCTTTGGTTCTTGATTTTATGATTTCTTCACATTATCAAATGAACCATTTGATCTAGGAGGATGAGACTCTTGTCACTGAGTTTCTTACTTTTGAGGGCCCTTCTTCTTTTTCTTCTTCTTTCTCTTTTTCTCACTCTCTATAGTTGTTGATGCCATATCCAAACATAGTCTCTATTTTTCCCACAATTCTTTAGCATATATTAGATATGTTAACTTATTTAAATCATTATCATGAAGGTTTTGATAAATTATGCATCTTGCTACAAAAATTCAGGTGCAAGTGGATCCTCACCACATCCTTCACATATCAATATGAAAATGTCATATCCACAAGAAAATAATTGAGATTTAAATTCATCATGAAATACCTTAAAATTTGCAGCAGTGACGACAAATTCTCCTTGAGGATTCATTCTAGGAAAAAACATTGCAAATTTTTTCCAACAAACCCTAGATCGACTCTCCAACAATCAAGATGCAACCAAGATCTTCTATCTTATACCAATTGTTAGAAACCTTTAGCACTAATTTTTTTTGGGAGAGGGGGCGGTGTGAACCAGTAGTGTGTCTTGTTATACATACTTACCAATTTAAACTTCTCAACTAATTCATTAATTAAATAATGAGCAACACATTAGTAGATCATCATATAAGTATATAACCATGTAAGAGAAATAATGCACAACACAATAATCACAGACAAGAGACATAAGGATATCTGGTGGAAACCCTTCCGAGAAAAAAACCACCATTATTGTTGTTTTACTGATATGAATCTCTATGATTTCAAGAAAATTTTATTTCACATAGAATTCTAGTTACCACCAACTAGGAGACTTGAGCTCAAACAATAGTTATCCTTCCACCACAAACTAGGATACTCGATCCAAAAAATATAATGAGTGGATGACCATCAACTATTCCAACTACTACTGGGAACAAATTACCATTTCTGCAACACTGCTACTAACAACCTCTAGCATGGAATCACCTCTCTAACTTAGAAATCACCCACTTCCTAGAGGCCATTTCTCCACAAATCTATGCGAACCTTGATTTCATTAATTTTCAAACTAGATCCAAGGCACTAGCTCAACCAGAATGAAATCCACAATCTCAACATCAACCATAAATAAAAATCACCACTAACAACATTCTCTCTACTCTAGCAAATAGTGGCTCCAAAACGTACATCAATCCTCTTGCATGCTCACTCTAAGAAAATATCTATAATAGAAAATAAATTTGAATACAATAGTTCATCCATCACACTAATCTGCAACAATAAACTCATAAAACCCTATAACAACATGACATGGAAATCCTATATACAAAATCATCCATGATAAAAATGCATGAAACCATATAAACTCGTAAATTCAAGCTACAATAGATAAATCTCCAATAAAAAATCATGCAATGCAAGTGTGTCAACAACATAAATTATGATCTAAAGCTCCAAAATGATATTCTGCTTTAGTACTCTACTACAAGATTTCAATCTTCTCATTCCACTGCCATATGCACTCGTAAACTAATGTATCTTTTCTCACCAATATGGCTGGAGCATTCCTCATCTCTACAACCAGCTCTCACTCTCAATCAAACTATCTAATCATCTCTTGGATCCAAAATAAAGTATATATAATGTGTTGGGAAAAATCCCCTTTTGGACTGAGCTCATCGGTGCAGAAACTTCAAAAAAATCATCCATAACCATCAATACTTGTGCATTAAAGGAATTCACACCAAATGGATGAATTATTAAACCCCTTTTGACCTTATCCAATTAATTTCAAACCTTATAGGAATTACCAAGTCAAATTTACTCTCATGTGCATGAGGAATGCAGAGGAATTTTCATGTAGAGCCTCAATCACACCCACAACACTAGAAAATCTGAGTTGAAATTCTTATAGCCACACACACACCACTGGAATATCTTGGCTAAAGGGTTTCAACCACACCCATGATACTTCTTCCCAGTGGCTAGGGAAAAGTATATGAGAAATCAAAATATCTTCAGCTTAGAACCTCTGCCAATTTCTTGCACACATTCATCAATACTTGTACACACCTCCAAACCTCTACCAAGATTTTTGACACCTCTACTAATACATATCTATTACTTCAATGATGAATACATAATTGCATTTAAAAGAACATGTAACCAAGTAACATAAACACATGAAGGAAGCGGAAATTAAAAACAACTATGAGATGAAAGGCACAAGACAATTTTATACCAGATTTCACTCAATGTGGGCTACATCTCTGATCTGAAAATGGGTTGGATAAATTGCTATGATTTTCAATAACCTCCCACTCAGTTAAACAAATGAAAGATCTAGATTCTACTTGACTTGTGTGGAAATTTATACTTGAAACATGTGTATGTTTTTTAATTATTTAAGTGCTTTAAGACCATTTTTTTTGTTGATATTAAACATGTTCAATAGCCATATAATGCATAAAATAAACATCAACACATAAAAACAAACTTAATATAGAATTTCACCCAATATTGTGGGCTACATCTCCTTGAGCTCTTGTCATCTTGAGTTGGCTCTTTGGGATTATGATGAAAAGATTATTTTACAAGTTACAAAATAAAATACAATGGTTGTCTGAACTGAACCAATGGGTTTAGAATACCATCATACCCCTATCATGACTGTCATCACTCTGAAAACAGATATAGCTTCCCTTAGACTTGATTTCCTTGAGTCTGTGCCTTGAGCTTCCCTGAGCTTCAAAGTGGCACTAACTCCTTCAGAATTATTTTTCCATCCATGAAACCTCACATAATATCTCTAGCACATATCATACCTCCAAAATAGGCTAATAATTTTCTCAAAATGAGCACTGGCTCGCCAATCTAGCCTCCATCCACTAATGGCCCTAGGTTGCCTAAACCTTCCCTGTGGCTCTTTGACATTTAGAAGTATTCAAATGGCTTTGAAAATCCTTTAATTGGATTTCAAATGTCCAAAATAGTCAGAATATACTATCCACTTGCAGAAATTGGCCTCTGGCTACTCTAGTTTTACCTCCAACACCTGGTGGCACCCCTTGGCTCTAGGGTCACTAGAAAATTATCTGAAGCACCTCGACTTTCAGAAGTCCTAAAAATCTTCTGGAAACTCCAAAAATGGATTATGAAGTATCAAAACAGTCATAAATGACTATTGGTTTGCTGAGAATGGTTACTGGTTTCCCTAGATAAGCGACATTCTCCTGCTGGCACTAGATGGCCCTAGTGGCCCCTGGAACTTATCTGAAGAAAAATAGCCTTCAAAATTCCTCTACAGGATCTTCAAACCACACCATTAGTTCTAGAATGTCTGAAACATCCAAAATTAACTATTGGATTTCTGAATAAGGCCTCTAGCTGCCCTGGCTAGGCCTCAAACTGCTGCCAGCCCCTGGTGGCCCTATTGGCCCCTAGAACTTCTTTGAAAAAAAAATCTACTCAAAAGTCCTCTGATGGCTCTGAAACCCTCACCAATGAGTCTGTAATCTCTGATATAGTCTAAATTGACTATTCACACTCTCAGAATTGTCACATCTACTAAATATAGAGCATAAACTGATTTTTCCTAGTGTCCCCTAAAAATCCTCCACTAACTTTGGGGAATTGCAGTTAAAAATCCAAATTTGGCATATCCGCCATAAATTTGGGGTGTGTTCGAAATTAACTGCCAATTTAACCACAAAATTTAATTTCTAATGGTCGCATGTGACAGCTCCAATTTTTTCTTACGATTGCGAAGGTTTCGTGGTTAAGTCAAGTGGTTAACGTAAACGACGTCGGTGGGCCGTCACCATGTGACATATTTTAACTGTAAACATCGACGGTTAGGGGCTTTAAGCCTTGGCCCGGGGTCATAGCCCGAAGGCCATGTGTGGAGGGGCTGGCCCGTCCGAATCCCCAAAACATATTTCAGCAAACGTCAAATAAAAATTGTCGACCATATAAGTTAAGTCACACTGATAGCCCAATGGTAAGGCATGGGCATGCGTGCTCGGAGGTCTCGGGGTCGACTCTGATGGAGTCCGACCAAATTTTACACCACCACTCAGGGGACACTTGGCGGCCTTAGGGTTGGACATGTGTCTCCCTATAATTGGTCCATGTACAAATGTACACTCCATTGTCCAATCTATCGCTGACACTTGTCAACTTGCTACTGGCCCAGATGAAATATTCCAGGGAATATTCCAAGAATATTCTAGGAATATTCTAAGGAATATTCTAGGAATATTCCCTGTAATTTTCTTTTTTTTTTAATTTCCAAAACCTAGTCAAACTTGGTCAAAGGCCAAAAATTGCAGTTTACGGGACTTTTCAAATCTTGATAACTTATTCATACAGTGTCTATTTTTCGAACCGTTCATGGCACTAGAATCAGAAAGATGATATCTATCTGGTCACTTAGGTTCAACACACTTCTAAACACTTTTAATTTTGGTCTATCACTTAGGTCCTTGATCCAAATCTAATCACGCCTCCCCATTGGGAATCTGTTGGACCCCAAAAGACTGATTACCTAATTTTTTCAGTAGATGAGAGTACATCACCCTCACAATTTTAGCCTCCATACACTTTTCCTTGCATGGCTTAGTGCCTTTGAATCACAACTCGAAGGTAGTCAAAACTTTCCTTCCTTAGATGCTCTTGTCCTCCTGTCAAGAATTGTCTTCCTTGAACTCACTTAGAAATTTTCTGAGGAGAAATTTATAGAAGGTAGCTGAACATCATGTCCTTGATCATCGATCCAAGGCGGCTCAAAAAAATGTGATTTTCCAACAGAAATGCATACATAACTGAAATTTTTATATTTACAAATGGATGTATGTCTTACTGAGTTAAGAAGTCAAACCACTTCTCACCAAGCCACTTCCAAGACGAATTTTGCTGCTAAAAATCTTCTTCATGTGAAACATCTATTCACACATCAATGATGGAATATTTGGTTCCAATTTCTCCAGTCTTTCTATCCTCTTGCCTCATGTGCTTGGGATGATTAGTTGGATGCAATGTCCAACATTGGGAAACAACATGTCCCTTTCTCTGGCAATGTGTGAAATTATTTTGCACCTTCTTTGCAAGTTACCTTTGCCTCAATTGTTTCCTATATGCCTTCATCCTCTTCCAACATTTTGAAACAACATGGTTACACAGACCACAATATGCACAACAACTCTTTTTTCCTTTCATGCATGCAGATTTGTCATGCTTTATAGAAACATAATCAAATGGACTATGGGAAGAATTATACCTCGAATTCTAATTTGCATGTCAATATTTTTTACCTTCATGAGGAGATGAACTAGTAGAGGTTCCAGTTTTCCTTTGAAGAATAACATTAGTGTTCATGTATTGATAGCTATCCGAACTCTCATGCTCGCCATAAGCTACATGTCTACACACATCTTGCTACAACATAGGCTTCAAACAATGCCAATCAAATTGAAAACAAACATGACATGTGTTATTATGAATCTTTTGTCGAAGTGTACGAAAAAAGACCACTTTAGCTACGCATAACTTATATCCCTAACATCAAATATGGCTGCCAATATCTTCAAATCTGTAGTTAGTTGATCAAGACAAATGCTGCAAAAATCCAGATCTATGCATAAAGAGACATTAAGCAGTAAAAATAAGGTTTTGCTCCATACATCCAATAGACAAGACAAGAACAATATTTTTGAAGGAATTTTTGTATTAAGGGCACCTAGGAGGAAAACAAGAAGGTGTTTCCAATTCTCCTCAATGGGATGGGTTCTTGGACGTCCTCAACACTTCAAATCTAGTATTTCTCTCTCCTGTTGGTGTAGAAAACCCAGACAAAGATAGAACTCAAAGGGAGCTCACACATCAAATAATGGAAAATTTGACAATGATAATGGCTCAAAGTCAGACCAAGAGTATAGATCCAGAGTGATCTAATAGGCAACAAAAGGTGAAGAATGGTAGGAGAAACCCTCCTATTTATAACAAAATATTGGGTCATTCTAGATCTTGGTGCATGATAAAAATAACATTAACCAAATCTAGATCCACCTTTTATGGAATATTTTATTATATTTGTTGGAGGGAAAAAGTATTTGACTTGGGTCAAATCCCTTTATTTGTGAATAATAAATAAATAAATGATTTATTTATCATTTTAAGGAAGTGGTTGAAGGATAATCAAATAAATAATGATTTATTTAATTATTTATGGGTGATTAAGTCATATTTAACAAGGAATATTATTTAAATAAGATTTAAATAATTATTCCTAGAAAATAATAAGATAAATAAAGATTTATCTAATTAATTTCTTTGTTTTGGGTTAAACATGACCAGGAATAATAATTGAATTGTTGTTTAATTAATTATTCCTTGAGGAAAATCAAACAAATATAGGTTTGTTTAATATTTCCTTTTGGGGTTTCCTGTTTAGACCATAAACAACCTAATAAATGTGTTTTATTAAGTTATTTTACATAGTGAAAGCAATTTTACTTAGGGTAAAATTGGTCTTACATGGTGTGCTTGGGTCCATCTAATGATAGTAGGTTAGATGACCAAAAAATGGTGTAACAGATTGCCCCCCAGCGTGCGAGTGTTAGGAGCAAATCGTATGACCGAAGTACGTTGTAAGAACTCAATCACCAGACATCAAAAAGGGAAGTCAGAGAGAGAAATGTAAGGTAGACTAATGGGCTGAAGAACTAGACCCTGAGGAGACGAGACTTGCAGGTGCAACAAGTCTCTTTTTATGAGAGGGTACCTATGCTAAAGGCGGCGGGGGAGGCATACCTATGCCCGCCGAGACAAAGTACAAAAGAATAGTGTGTCCAATAAACAAGGGACCGAACCATAAAGTACAGCCGACATAAAAATTAGCCAGATAAAAATACAATGAAGGATCCCATATACATGTTGTGCCTGGGATAACAGCCAGGACTTATACAATAATATCTGAGTACATGAGATACAAATACAACCCAAATGCCCCCTATAAGCGGGGAAGGGCTCACAAAATCTGACTGATACATGCAAATCAAAGAGGCGTTGCAAGCGGCTAAGGCCGACATCATCAAATATATGGAGCTACATCGAAGGCTGCAATGAAGAGGTCATCCGGGCATGTGGGGCGCTACCTGCAGGGCCACCCCCTCATGAGGGCTGAGACATCTCACACACACCCGGGAATCACCAAAAGCTACTGCTGCATCACTGAACCATCAAGCATACGGATCTCGATCATGCTAAAAGGAGATGGAGTGGAGAAACAATCAAGTCAAAGGGAAATGAGAGATCCCTTTGCCTGATCCGAGGCATCGAACAAGAGTGGAAGTTGGAACCAAGGTACACCACCCTCTAGACCTATCTTCTGGAATGAAGGAGCTGATGTCGATAGAAGGAGGTCTGCCATAGGTGAGGCAATGAGATATCCTCAACTAAGGCAAAAGAGAAAATAGTAGAGCGACGGACAAACTAATACCAATGATGAGGATGGAATGGAGGGGACTGAGTAGCGAATGGATGACTTCCCTTGCTAGAGCATAAAGGGCATGAATGACATGGCAATGACTGACACAGTATCATAAGGGATAGGGGACAGTGGGACTGACGACCATAATGTGCGACACAAGAGAGAGACCAAGCAATGAAGGATGGAGGACTATAGCGGGGTACAAAGGGACTCGGGATAGACTCCATGAATGCGATGATGACTCAACTTGGATGCTCTAAACAAGGGAGACTCCATGGTGCTGCCACACAGAAAAAGTCCCATGGGGGACCATGAAAACATGAGTACAAGATGGTATCTCATGACAAAAATCGACACGAACAAAGAAAAGTATGGAGGCAAAGTGGTGCCCCAAGTACAAGTGTTGTAAGTGAGGAAACTTGATTTTGGGGGGAGGTGAAGTGACCCATCTTGGACAAAATGTGTCCTGGTGAAGTATCCAATCACAAAAAACTAACAGATACCCATTTGAGGGCTCAGTGAGAGCTTTCCAACGGTTCAGACGGTTTGTCAGACGGAGCTACGGTGTGGTCACAACAGGGGAAAGAAAAAACAAGGGTTCTCTTTTAATAAGGCAGTTTTCCCTCCAAATTCACTCATTTGCCAGTGTTGCTCTGGTGAATGTAGAGAGGAGAGAAGGCCCTAAATCTTGCGGCGAGCGTAGCGGACAAACCGACCGTTGGAATCGAGATCCGTCAGTTTCAGGTAAGAGGCCTAACCGTACTCTTTCATTTTGATGGATTGAAAGTTCAGATTAGGGCCCAGAATCTCAGGAACAGACCCTCTTTCACCTCTACGACCGGGTCGCACTTTTTGGGCCAAAAACTGCGACCTGGGAAGAAATTTTTGAGCCAAAAACTGCGACCTGTCTCAGGATTGGGCAAAAAAGTGTGACCTGGAGGATGAAGGAGGTTTCAATGCTATTTTAGGGTTGAGATTTGGGTTTTTGTGATTGGTTACAGTGTTTCCTATCTGTATACTGACAAAGATGATGTGTTTGTGTAGTTATGGCAGATATATGGGTCAACTAGAGAGAGAGAGACCTGGGTGCATTACGGTCAGAGATCCAGGCAAATCTGGGTGTCCGTCGTGTATTGGCCAGATTTGGGGTTCTGAAGTTTTTGGAGAACCCTTTGATGAGAGCTGGGGAGCCCTTGTTGGCCTGGATTGTCAGTTATTGGGATCCAGATCATGAGGTCTTTGTAGTGCAGGGGCATAGGATCGGATTGACAGTCCAGGATCTGTATTTCTTGACTGGTCTCCCGCCACTTGGGATGGTGGGAAATATGCAGCCAGTGTTACCGCGGGGGCGGAACATCATGGAGTTTTTGGAGCGACATTGTCGACCAGGTCTCCAAGTCAAAGGGACTCGGATATCGATCGGGGACCTAGAGAGACTAGAGACCCGTGCAGTGGCCGTAGCAGTGCTTCGGATCCTGGGAAACCAAGCGCTCCATCACATCACTGGGGGGCAGATGATGATTGTGGAGAGTGTGTTGAGTGGGACCTACTATGGGTGGGCCCAAATGATGTTGGTGTCGTTAAAATGACAGCTGTCGCTTTGCAAGCGGCAAGTGAACCACGATTGCTCGTATGGGACTATATTGTGCTCCTTTTTTTAGAAGATCCCGACCTTACGACCTCGTATACAGCTCCCAGATGGGGGACCGAGAGAGCCCAAGATGCGCCGGTGGGGGCGATTACTGTGCAGAGGAGGAGGAGGGGCGGTCGGACGGGTGTTTCGGCCTGAGTTCTTTTCCCATTGGGATCAGATGCCGTTATACATAGCTGACTATCCCTATAGTGGGATGAGTTATTGTGGGGATCCGGACCTACCACTTCCGCCTGGTCGAGTATGGGGACCCGATGGTAAGTGACAAGTGACTACTCTTTTTTGGGCATGTTAAAGTTATTGAACAATAGATAGGGTACTAATTCATGTACTTTTGGTATGCAGATATAGCTCCGGTAAAACCGGCCGGATATATGGGACGACCGGCAGCGTCAGGAGCTGCAGGCCCGAGTGGATTGAGAGCGGCGCATAATGAGGATGCGGCTGCCCTCCTGGAGGACATCCGCCGTAGATGCGAGAGGTTGCTGACCGGTGTTTCAGAGCACGGGTGGCAAGAATTAGATGACCAGTACATAGAGCCATGTATTGGTCTACCCTTGGAATGGCGGGGTGTCATGCGGCGCATGGCGATGGCCGGTCAGGGGATACATGATCTACAAGCTGCAGGAGCAGAGCCATTGGCTCGGGATCCGCCAGATAGTGATTAGGTGTGGGACAGGTGGTGCCCCCTAGTGTGTATGTAGGGACAGGTGGTGCCCCCTAGTTTTGAGTTTTTTGTAACATGCTATGGGCATGTCATATGTATCAGAGTAGATGGACTCTAAACACATGTTTTATGACACATATTATGGATATGCATCTTTTTTAATGATTATGAATGTTATTGTCTTGTATAAAATGCGTGTGATAAATGCCAATCTAGAACATGGTTTGCAATGCTATCTACATAGTGATTTTGTTCTCGAGGTACATGGGTAAAAGTTATGGTTTCAAACTCACGTATCAAGAGTTTCACTTGTAAATATCGTCTAAACAGCACAGGATTATGCACACGATAGACACCATTTAGTTGCATGACAAGAAGTAGGGAATCTAAACGAACATGCAGATGGAGGATGCGATGAGAGAGGGCATCAGCTAAGAGACCACGCACTGCATCATATTCGGCCTGATTGTTGGTGGCAGTGCAAATGCAGACCCCGTTCGAGAGAACAAGGGCATGCAAGGGGGTAAAAATGGCCCAACCTGCCGAGGCTAGATTCCAGGAGTAACGACTTGCACCATCGGCATAACCGATATAGGTGGTGGACGAGAGGTCCTGCAGAATGGTGTTACAAGACAAAAAATGGGAGGAGGAGGAACAATGACGGCAGCGTGAGTGTATAGTAGACATCGAGCGGCAACTGCGGGAGGGAGTGCGATGGGCAGAATGGATATGACTCATATACGAACTAAAAGGTGGTATATGAGGGCTATAGGAGGTATGGCTGGGACTCGAGCTGCGGAGGTCAACATAAATACGGGTGGTGTTATCCCGTTTATGGGCGGGAAGGATGAGGTCATGGGTGAAGAAGGCTTCCAAGAGGGCATCCGGACAGGAAAAAAGGGGATGACGAGAGGAAGGGAAACCACATGACGCAGGAAAGCTACCTAGATCATTTGTATAGGAAGAAAGGCTAACATACCGATCATCACGGGGGATGACAGAGGAACAGATAGACAAATGGTCAAATGATGTTGAGCCCAGGGTGGTCGCTGAAGGGGGATCGAGCGAAACAACAGGGGAGGATTCAAAGGGAATGTTCTCCAAGGGTCTCACAGAGGATGATAGGTAGAGAATGGTGGTAGTAGACTCCGTCATCTGGACATCAGGGGGGGGATGTCAATGGGAGTGGGGGGATCCTCAAGCTGACTTGAAGCATACTGCGCAAGTATGGGAGAGGCGGACTGATTTTGTTCAACCTCATACTCTCGAACTACCTCTAAAGAGGCGCGGTAATGCGTCAGGTGAGGACAATGGTGGGAGTAATGGCCATGGACACCACACAAAGCACAGGGTTTGTTGGTGCGAATAATCTTTGGGTTCTTGGTTACGGATGAGGACAGAATAGAGGGGTCAGGGACCGTAGACTCAGGGAACGCGACTTTAACCATGGGTTGAATACGGGGAAATTCAGGACAAGTATGGGTGGCGTGACCGACGACATCACACAAGGCGCAAGGCTTTGTGGGCGGAGGAGGAGCTGGGTCAGTCGGGGTGGCCTTGTCTTTGGATGCCCCCTTGCGAGCTTTGCCTTTCTTTCCTGGAGTTGTCACCATAGGGGCAGGGTCCTGGGGAGGTGCGGGGGGAATGGTGGCAATGGAGGAAGTGAGGGGGACCGGTTGAACCAGTGTGAGAGCAAGATAAGGTTTGGGGTGACCAAGTGGGGTATCGGCTGGAGGTTCAAGGTACCAGACGGGTATGCCTAGGGTCAGGTTGGGGAGAGAGAGGGTGGCCATAATGGGGACCGTATAGACTCCGAGAGGGGGAGCCAGGAAAGGTATCTGACCAGCGGGATAATGACCAGGAGGGACGGCTCCGAGATGTTTGAGGCCTGGGGGAACCGACCCAAAAGGATAGAGGGGTTCAGGGATACCAGCTGTAGGAGAAGGGCCAGAAGGAGGAGGTCCAGCTGGCTGAGATGAATGGCTAGGAGCGGGTTGCGGTGGGCGAGGTTGAGTTGGAGGTTGCTGACTAGCCGAATCGGGTCGCTTAAGGGAAACCCGAGATGATTGCATCATGCAAACATTCGATAAGCTTGGATCAAAGATAGGGGGAGGAGGAAGACCAGGGAAAGTTCCAAGCAAAGAGGAGTCTTTGTAGATGCCGGGACAGATACTGGTCAAGGAGTCGACGATTTGCTTATTGGCTACCGAAGAGATGGTCGTCTCAGGGGAGGTTTTAGACTTTGGCTCATGATACGTCAACTGGTCGATGATGACTATCTTTCCATTGTGAGGAAAAGACATCTTGTGAAAAACCGCGGAAGGGACAACGGACATGGCATAGGTGTAGCTTCACCCCAAGAGAATGTTGTAATCTAGAGGGGCGTCGATGACTTTGACATTGACGCAAAGCAGTCTTACGCAAAGAGTGATAGGACAAGTACGGAAGAGGCCAAGGGCTGGGGAGCGTGGCCATCCCACGCTCGAAGAGGTGATCGTGGGAAGGGGCCAGCTCGGGAGATCGAGTTGCTTCCAGACTGAAGCGAGACATCACACGGTGGATGCCCCCTCATCGGTATTACGCGAGAAACGTTAACGTGCCGGATTTTGATGGGGATTTGGAAGGCTACGAAGTAGGAAGAGGAGGATGTTACGATTGATGGGCGTCGAAAAAAATCATTTGGTCATCAGCAGGATCTACAGCGCCCATGGCAGATAGTAGAGCCTTCTTTTAGGAAGGGCACGACTAGAGGAGTTCCAATGTGGAAATGGCAGCAGGAGACTACGCCAAATAATCTACTATGCTATACGAATGAGCAGCTCGACCAGGAGCAACATTTTGGCGTAATGGTCCCTTAGGAATCCTGGTATGAACCTAAAATTTGGGTTGAGGGATATGTAAGGGACCATTGGATGTCGAAAGAGGTTCTGTAGAACCTGAAGAAGGGGACTCGGAGGCAGACTGAGCGGGAGGCTTGGGGTACTGGCGAGACCGAGTTTGAAGGTTAAGGTCGACGGTTGGAGATGGATCAGAGTTCATCATGAGGATCTGGTAATCGGAGGAACCAGAAGGGGAAGGCTGAGTGGCGACCTGTCCGTTAGGTGGTGGGCAGCCACAAATCCTTGCTGGGGGAAAGGATCGGTAAACACAACCGGTTGAGTAGTGGCCACATTAGGGGGAGCATGAGGGGAGGCATGTTTTCCTCGCAATGTGGCTTGAGACTCCCACATCTGCCGCATCTGTGGTAGAAGGGGACAAGCGTGAGTGTAATGACCGTAAACACCGCAACACGAACAAGGCTTATTTGTGCGAATAGGCCTGTCCGGCTTGGGCTGAGGTGCCTTTTGCTAGTTAGCGGTGTTAGGGTCGGTACCTTGAGGATGTCTAGGATTACCGGGGAAGATTGATTTTGATTTCCTTTCCGCCTTCTTTGATAGGAAGGAGAGGAAGGGGATTAGTCGCGCTTCTATTTGTGCAAATACTTTCCCTGGAGGGAAATTTTATGGAGTCTTATTCTTTGGGGTTGAGAAGGCATGAGGAGGTGGAAGTGAAAATGTTGGAGGAGGGGTACACGGAGCACCAGGCTGCGGATAAAGGTAATGGTTAGGTTTGGTAACATTGAGGTAAGCAGGAGGTTGGGAAAAAGGAGGAGGCATGTTGTATCCTGGATACATGCTACTGGGAGGGGGAAGAGTGCTAGAGGTGTTGGCCCCTCCCTGAGGGAGACCATAGCCCATAGGAGGTTGAGCATACGGATGAGAAAGGGCTCCAACGATACCGTCGGCGGAATGAGATGCCCCCGGGGCGTTAGCGCCTCCGGGCCTGGGGAGGTCAGGAAGGACGGTATAAACATAACCAGACTGGGCGTAGATCAGGTCATATTTCAAGGCTATTTGGAGGGCGGCTTCTTCGGTTTGAGGGAAATGGGAGGCGACATCTTTGCCAATGGGGGCTAAGAGAGTGCGAAGGAACCAGTCCATATAAACCTGATCTTCGAAGGGGGGAGCTCAACATAAGCTTCGTCTTCTTCGCCATTCCTGGACATGAGTGGAAAGGCGGGTTGAAGATGTTTTCTTGAAAGAGGTCAAAAGCTCTGTACCAGTATCGTATCGGAGAGGGAGCTGGAAATAAGACAAAAAAGTCCTGGGAAATGGTCGCAAAGGTGGTATGGGAAGAGGTGGCTTTGTCAAGATACCATTTAGAAGCTTTTCCGGTAAGCGTGCGTTGGAACAACCGAAGACGAATGGAATCATCGGTAATGGAATTGGAGGAACACCACATGTGGAAAGATCGGACATGGTTGGTTGGATCTTCTCCAGCAAGGCCTTCGAACTTAGGGATGTCGGAGGGGAGCTTGGTTGGCATAGCAGGCCAACCAACATCGTGGCGGATAAGGTCATTGGTCAACTAATTGAGATCGGGGAGGCTGAGGCCTGCCATGTAAGGGAGCAAAGGTGCAACCGAGGTAGTTCCTATGGAGGTTCTGCCAGTAGTAGTCCCGACATTAGGGCCGAGATTACCGCTAGCGTTAGGCCCTGGACCAGACATAGTGAAGGTGACAAGGGGAGAACCAGAAGTAAAAGGACGACCCAATGAATCATAAGAGGAGTCGAAGTGCGGACTCAGAGGAGGACTAACTCGACGACAGCGGGAAGGAGTAGGTCGACCGACCGGAAACTGAGGGTGAAGGCCAAGAAGTCTCTGGGATGTGCGCCTTGGGGGCGCAATGGTGACAACACAAACACGGCACAAGGGGAAGAAGAACGACCAACAAAGGCAGGGAGGTGCATAATCAAGTGATTACAATTTCGAAACAAGGGCAGAAAGGTGCAGTGTCAATTGGTTTTACAATGTTTTAAAGTATTTGCCTGGCGGTGTTAACTAGGCTCTTCTTCGCTTAGGGTGAGTGTGTGGCGTGCTTTAATTTTAATTTTTAAACCTAGAAGTTTTGAGAGCAAAAGAAAAAGTGTGCTATGTAACTGAAAATAAATTTACAGAGAACAGTATATAATGCTGAAATAACAGAAAATTAATAGCTAACAATGCATCGATCTAACCCAAAAAGGCGGGTCTCTCAAAACTAGTCGAAAAGACAGAAAAAATATAGTCAAAACACACTAGAAAGAGACCAATATATCTAAGGTCGGGAGGGACAGGGATCTAAAGGAGAAATCTGCTGAAAAAAGGTGCAGAACACAGCCAAGAGGCAGAGGCAAGGTGGCTGTAAAAAAGGAGGAAATCGACAAAAAGCAAAAGGAACAAGGAGGAGGCCCTAAAGGAAGGTCCAAACAAAACTACAAGAAGTGATTTGAAAGGGAGAAGAGCTAATTTAAAGGGATCTGAGAAGGAGGTAGCAGATCTGAAAAAGGGAAGGCTGAAACTCTGAAAAATCAGACACCTAAAACAGTTAAAACTCTTCCACCAAAAGTGGAGGGTACTGAAGCCCTAGGGGGCTATGTTCCCACTTATATGAGCAAAAAAAATCAGAAACAAGTCTAAACGGGCTGAGACAGAGGCTGGAAAACCCTGACAGAAGCTTCAGAAAAACCCAGAAAAGTTGCAGAAAAAGAGCAAAAAAACTGGCAGGTCGCAGGTTCTGATATGTTTTCTATGCAGGTCGCAGATAATGGGGTGAAAAGTGTGACCTGGAGTCCGAGTCCACGGTTTACTGGGCTGAAAAGTGCGACTTGAAGCTCCGGGTGTCCCGGCGGCAGATTTCCGGAAAATTTGTCGTCTCAGTTGCAGCTGATGTCTGTCACCTGCGCAATAGGGCCAGAAACACGCGGAAGTTAGAAATTTTAATTTTTTAGGGTTTTATAGGTGAAAAACAACATAAAAATAGGAAAAACAAAAAGCTGAAAAGAAACCCTAGGGTCTGAAGTAGCTGGATATGCAGGAATATGAAAAACGACAGCGGTCGTAATTGAAAACCCGTGTGGAGTCGCCG